>NC_069468.1:22744159-22825218 GCF_026875155.1 Cherax quadricarinatus
ATAGAACCTGGTTAATGGAAGCTGCTTAATGGAATCCGCTTAATAGAAGTCGGTTAATAGAAGTTGGCTAATAGAAGAACAAGACACAGTACACACACCTCCAACCAGTACTGGGCACAGTACACACACCTCCAACCAGTACTGGGCAAAGTACACACACCTCCAACCAGTACTGGGCATATTACACACACCTCCAACCAGTACTGGGCACAGTACACACACCTCCAGCCAGTACTGGACACAGTACACACACCTCCAACCAGTACTGGACACAGTACACACACCTCCAACCAGTACTGGGCACAGTACACACACCTCCAGCCAGTACTGGACACAGTACACACACCTCCAACCAGTACTGGACACAGTACACACACCTCCAACCAGTACTGGGCACAGTACACACACCTCCAGCCAGTACTGGACACAGTTCACACCGAAGATGTAGATATGAGGGCGGTATTGATGCTTAGCCAGGAATGTGTGATAAATTTGATAAGATGAGATACTATATTTCAGCATATTTCAACGTTTAAACAGAGGTGAATGACAGGTGTGCATACAGAGGTGAATGACAGGTGTGCAAACAGAGGTGAATGACAAGTGTGCATACAGGTTAGGTTAATATTGGAAACTGTTTTTGCCCTTTTTGCTCTTCCTCATTTTCATCAATGATCTTCCAAACGTATCCCAACACCTGAAACCCATTCTCTTTGCTGACGACACTTATGTCATCTCTCACCCTAATCTTGCCACCCTCAACACCATTGTTAACGAGGAGCTCCTCAAAATATCGACTTGGATGACAGCCAATAAACTTACACTTAACACTGACAAAACCTACTATATTATGTTTGGTAGCAGAGCAGGTGTTGCGCAACTTAACATTAAGATCGACAGCACTCTAATTGCCAGACATAATGAGGGCAAATTCCTAGGCCTATACCTCGACAACAACCTGAATTTCAGCACCCATATCCAACACATATCAAAAAAAGTATCGAAAACAGTTGGGATCCTCTCCAAGATGCGATACTACGTGCCGCAAACTGCCCTTCTCACACTGTACCATTCACTCATTTATCCATACCTCACTATGCTATTTGTGCTTGGGGATCAACTGCAGCAACACACCTAAAGCCAATAATAACTCAACAAAAAGCCACAGTAAGAATAATCACTAAATCCCATCCCTGGCAACACCCCCCCCCCCCACTCTTCATAGATCTAAACTTACTCCCTGTTCAGAACATCCACACTTACTACTGTGCAATCTACATATACAGGACCTTAAATTCCAATAAATGCTTTCTTGATAGTTGTGACAGGACCCACAGGCATAACACCAGACACAAACATCTCTACGACTTTCCCCGTGTCCGACTAAACCTTTACAAAAATTCAATGTATGTCAAAGGCTCTAAAATCTGGAACACCCTACCTGAAAACTCTAGAACTGCAGACACATTCATCTCCTTCAAAACTACCGTTAGAAAACATCTTATCTCCCTGATACACCCCGTCAACTAACTATATAAAAACCACCTGGTGGTTCACACTTTCACTCACTCACCCATTTGACTATAAGCACAGAAATACGTATCTTAATCTTAAAATAATGATTCCTAACTAGTCATAAGTTTGCCTGTGATACTCCAATATAGAAACTATGTATTGTGCCATAACAAAAGCATTCACATTGCTAAACTCACAAACTAGTATTTAGTCATTTAGTATTTAGTCAACTTACTCCACAATTTGTAATAATTTAGGGTTAAGAATTAATCTAAGTTTGCCCGAAATGCCTAGCCTTGCTAGGTGTTCTAGTGGCCCCCTCTGTAATTAGCATTTTATTACATGTAAACCACACAAAAATCTGTAAACCCAGCATTGTAATCCTTATAGAGAATAAACTTTGATTTGATTTGATAATGGTTCAATTGTCTTGATATACCAGGTAAATGACCGGAAGCTAGTTTAGATGCCGGCTTACTTCTGACCGACCTCATGTGAGGGTATACGGTCACTCTGTCAGGCAGTAGGTTCACAACACTCACTCAGAACAGGTTCACAACACTCACTCTCAGAGTAGGTTCACAACACTCACTCAGAGTAGGTACATACACTCTCTTCTGAGCAGATTCAGGCGCTCAGCCTTTAATACAATTAACCAAGAGGTATTGTAAGGCTTAGAAAAGTGGCCTTAAGTCAGTTTGGGCTTCAATAGTTAAGGGATCATACCTGACTCAGTTACTCGCTGACCTTGCATAAGAGACATCAAGTTATCTCTCGTGGTTGATTTCCTTTCTTAGTTGATTTCCTCTCTTAAGTTCGTCACTTTCGAGCTATATATACTCTGGTGAATTAATACTTCAGATAAAGGAATAAGTTTTAGTAACCATTGTAGGTTAATTTGTGGTTGATATAATAAGAAATAAGAAAGTAGGAACACTGCAGCAGGCCTACTGGTCCATGCGAGGTGAAGATAGTACAAAGTCCGGACTTGTAAGGTTGATTTATCCATATTAATATGCTGGTTGAACTGTATCCTCATAGTTAATGAAGTTTATATATATATATATATATATATTATATATATATATATATATATAATATATATATATATATATATATATATAATTCAGCTAAACTTTACCAGTAAAGATTTTAAATATTATTTGTTTTGGAATCCCTAATTACCTTTCAGTGTCTACCATACTTTGGAGAAGTTTAAGAAGACGAGTTTTGTAACAGCCTTAAATCCCTTCCCTTGTCCATCTTTATTATTATTATTATTATAATCAAGGGGGAGCACTAAACCCGGTCCATCTTTATTAGCCTCAATTCGTTATCCCATTCTCATTATTATCCCTCTTTCCTCCTCCGCCATTCCACATCCATCCTACCTTTTCCTTCCCCTCTTTAAACCCCCCATCTCCCACTTCTGTTTCCTTTCCACTCTTATTCCTTTTACCCCATTCCCCATTCCTCTTTACTGAGGCGCACATTCCCCATTCCTCTTTACTGAGGCGCACATTCCCCATTCCTCTTTACTGAGGCGCACATTCCCCATTCCTCTTTACTGAGGCGCACATTCCCCATTCCTCTTTACTGAGGCGCACATTCCCCATTCCTCTTTACTGAGGCGCACATTCCCCACTCGCCAGCCATCAAGTTGCCACCCCAGAACGTCTCTCTGTTTTCCACAAATTCCTCTCATCTCTGCCCCCCAAAATACTAATAATACTAACACATAATGTTGCAGTATCTGACAGGTTGCACAAGAATGGTATGCAATACCGACAAGATGAAAATTAGACACATGTGCAACATCTGGGTATCTTTACTGTAGACGTTTCGCCATCCAGTGGCTCCATCAATACAAATTCCAGGACATCATTGGAAAACAGGAGAATATTATATATGATATCATTTTATATATATAGTTGTACTGTCTGCCTGTTATGTCCTTGAATTTGTATTGATGGAGCCACTGGTTGGCGAAACGTCTACAGTAAAGATACCCAGATGTTGCACATGTGAGGTACTGGTACAAACTCTCGTACGCGAGTTATTCTGGAGTAACCTGGTAGTTATAGTTGTTATTTTGAGGGAGTTAGTTGAGTGCGGCAGTGGGAGACGTGTGTACGTCAGCCAGCTGGAGAATGTTTGTCTTTTGTTGTCGATTGTTGTTGGTGGTGTAGTGTTTGTTGTTGTTGGTGTAGTGTTTGTTGGTGGTGAAGTGTTTGTTTGTTGTTTGGTGTGTAGTGTTTGTTGTTGTTGGTGTGTGTGTTGTTGTTGTTGGGTGTAGTGTTTGTTGTTGTGTGGTGGGTGTAGTGTTTGTTTTGTAGTGTTTGTTGTTGGTGGTGATGTAGTGTTTGTTGTTGTTGTAGTGTTTGTTGTTGGGTGGTGTGTAGTGTTTGTTGTTGTGTGTTTGTTGTTTTGGTGTAGTGTTTGTTGTTTTTGTAGTGTTTGTTGTTGGTGGTGGTGTAGTGTTTGTTGTTGGTGGTGGTGTAGTGTTTTGTTGTGTTTGTGTGTTGTTTGTTTTTGGTTTGGGGGTGTAGTGTTTGTTGTTGGTGGTTGTTGTGTTAGTGTTTGTTGTTGGTGGTGGTGTAGTGTTTGTTGTTGTAGTGTTTGTTGTTGGTTGGTGGTGTAGTGTTTTGTTGTTGTTGGTGGTGTAGTGTTTGTTGTTCTATGGTTGTGTGTTGTTGGTGGTGTAGTGGTTTTGTTGTTGTTGGTGGTGTAGTGTTTTTTTGTTGGTGGTGTAGTTGTTGTTGTTGGTGTAGTGTTTGTTGTTTGGTGGTGGTGTAGTGTTTGTTGTTGTAGTGTTTGTTGTTGGTGGTGATGTAGTGTTTGTTGTTGGTGGTGGTGTAGTGTTTGTTGTTCTTGGTGTAGTGTTTGTTGGTGGTGTAGGTTTGTTGTTGTAGTGTTTGTTGTTTTGTGTTGTAGTGTTTGTTTGTTGTGTGTTTGTGTGTTGGTGTAGTGTTTGTTTGTTGTAGTGTTTGTTGTTGGTGTGTGTTGTTGTTGTTGTTGTAGTTGTTTGTTGTTGTGTGGTGTAGGTTGTTGTGTTGGTGTGTGTTGTTGTTGTTGTAGTGTTTTTTTGTTGTTTTTTGTGTTTTTTGTTGTTGGTGTAGTGTTTGTTTTTGTAAGTGTTTTTTGATGTTTTGTTGGTGGGTAGGTGTTTGTTGTGTAGTGTTGTTGTTGGTGGGGTGTATTTTTTGTTTGGTTTGGGGTGGTGTTTTTTGTTTGGTTGGTGTAAGATAAATAAGGATAAATAAGATTTGTTCATTTTTAAAACCCCGGGGGGTTACCCCGGGAAAAACCCGAAAGTCAGTGCGTCACGAGGACTGTCTAACTTTTCCATTGGGGGCCCTTAATTGTCCCCCAATGCGACCCACACCCGTCGACTAACACCCAGGTACCCATTTGCTGCTAGGGGAACAGGGCAAAGGGGTAGGAAACTGTCGGAATGTTTCACCCGCCGGGAAACGAACCGGCCCCGTGTGTGAATGGGCTTGGGCCCCCCAGTGTGTTGTTTTTGGCGGGGGTGGGGAGTGTTTGTTGTTGTTTTTGTTGTGTGTATTTGTTTTTTGGGTGGTGGGGAGTGTTGTTGTTGTTTTTGTTGGGGATTTTGTTGTTGGGGTGGTGGTTATGTTTGTTGTTTTTTTGTTTGGTGTGTATTTTTGTTGGTGGTGGTGGTGTGTGTTTTTTGGTGGTGGTGGGGTATATTTGTTTTTGGTGGTGGTGGGGTAGTGTTCTGTTGTTGTTGGGTTGGTTTGGTGTGTGTTTGTTGGGTGGGGGGTAGTGTTTTTGTTTTTTGGGGGGGTGGTTTTTGGTGGGGTGGGTAGTGTTTGTTGTTGTTTGGGGGTGGGGGTTAGTGTTGGGGGTTGGGGGGTAGTGTTTTTTGTTGGGGTGAGTTTGTTGGGGGTGGTGTGTATTTGTTGCTGTTGGTGGTAGTGTAGTGTTGTTGTTGGTGGTGTAATGTTTCTTGTTGGTGGTGGTATAATGTTTGTTGGGAAGGAATGGGAAGAAATGGGGAGGAATGGGAAGGAATGGGGAGGAAGATACACGACTCACGGTATATATACAGTACACAGAGACACATTGTTAAAACACTCAGGATGATTATATTGGATTATCATTATTATAATTATCATTATAATTTTAAATGTTATTACTATTATAATTATTATTTTTATAATTATCACCATTATTATTTTATTTTTAATATCATTACTATTGTTGTTGGTGGTGGTATTATTATTATTCTTATTATTATTATTATTATTATTATTATTATTATTATTAAGTACAAGACAAGATGGTGGATACAGAAAACATTTTATTCAGAGTCTATAAATATTTTTGCTCCCCTGGCTGTCTTTTGCTTCACTCACGTTCAATGGATTTCTCAAAAAAAAAAAATTTTTTGATGTGTGTATATCAGAGTCTTTGAAAAACTTAATTATTTGGTGTATGATTTAATTTTTTTGACTTTAAGGGGGTCTGCGCCCCGCCCCCCGCCTCCTCCCCCCCTACCACTATTAACATCCACTTGTACTACCACCATCACTACCACCTGTACTACCACCATCATTACCACCTGTATTACCATCACTACCACCTGTACTACCACCATCACTACCACCTGTACTACCACCATCACTACCACCTGTACTACCACCATCACTACCACCATCACTACGACCTGTACTACCACCATCACTACCACCTGTACTACAACCATCACTACCACCATCACTACGACCTGTACTACCACCATCACTACCACCTGTACTACCAACACCACCTGAACTACCATCACTACCACCTGTACTACCACCACCACCACCACCTGAACTACCACCACCACCTGTACTACCACCATTACTGCCACCTGTACTACCACCATCACTACCACCTGTACTACCATCACTACCACCTGCACTACCACCATCACTACCACCACCTGTACTACAACCATCACCACCTGTGCTACCACCATCACCACCTGTGCTACCACCATCACCACCTGTACTACCACCATCATTACTACCTGTACTACTACCACCACCACCACCACCACCTGTACTACAACCATCACCACCACCTGTACTACTACCACCACCACCTGTACTACAATCACCACCCCTGTACTACAACCATCACCACCACCTGTACTACAACCATCACCACCACCTGTACTACAACCATCACCACCTGTACTACCACCACCATCACCACCTGTAGTACCACCACCATCACCACCTTTTACTACCACCACCACCACCTGTACTACCACTACCATCACCACCTGTAGTACCACCACCATCACCACCTGTACTACCACCACCATCACGTGTATTACCACCAACCATCAACCACCACCACCTGTATTTATAAACCACCACCACCACCTGTAGAAACCACCCCCAAACACCACCACCTGTACTACCATCACCACCACCTGTACTACCATCATCACCACCTGTACTACCACCACCATCACCGCCACCTGTACTACCATCACCACCCCTGTACTACCATCACCACCACCTGTACACCATCACCACCACCTGTAAACCATCACCACCACCTGTACTACCACCACCATCACCGCCAATATATTACCATCACCACCTGTACTACCATCACCACCTGTACTACCATCACCGCCACATGTATTACCATCACCACCACATTTTACTACCCCCACCACCACCTGTACTACCACCACCACTACCTGAAACTATCACCACCACCCTTGTACTACCACCCCCAAACCACCTGTAGTACCACAACCATCACCACCACCTGTACTACCATCATCACCACCTGTACTACCACCACCAATCACCGCCACCTTTACTACCATCACCACCACCTGTACTACCATCACCACCACCTGTACTACCATCACCACCACCTTACTACCATCACCACCACCTGTACTACCATCACCACCACCTGTACAAACCATCACCACCACCTGTACTACCATCACCACCACCTGTACTACCATCACCACCACCTGTACTACCATCACCACCACCTGTACTACCATCACCACCACCTGTACTACCATCACCACCACCTGTACTACCATCACCACCACCTGTACAAACCATCACCACCACCTGTACTACCATCACCACCACCTGTACTACCATCATCACCACCTGTAACTACCATCACCACCACCTGTACTACCATCACCACCACCTGTACTACCATCATCACCACCTGTACTACCATCACCACCACCTGTACTACCATCACCACCACCTGTATACCATCACCACCACCTGTACTCCCATCACCACCACCTGTACAAACCATCACCACCACCTGTACTACCATCATCACCACCTGTACTACCATCACCCCACCTGTACTACCATCACCACCACCTGTACAAACCATCACCACCACCTTTTACTACCATCACCACCACCTGTACTACCATCACCCCCACCTGTACTACCATCACCACCACCTGTACTACCATCATCACCACCTGTACTACCATCACCACCACCTGTACTACCATCACCACCACCTGTACACCATCACCACCACCTGTACTACCATCATCACCACCTGTACTACCATCACCACCACCTGTACTACCATCACCAACCACCTGTACTACCATCATCACCACCTGTACTACCATCACCACCACCTGTACTACCATCCCACCACCTGTACTACCATCACCACCACCTGTACTACCATCATCACCACCTTACTACCATCACCACCACCTGTACTACCTCACCACCACCTGTACTCCCCATCCCCACCACCTGTACTACCATCACCACCACCTGTACTACCATCACCACCACCTGTACTACCATCACCCCACCTGTACTACCATCACCCCCACCTGTACTACCATCACCACCACCTGTACTACCATCACCACCACCTGTACTACCATCATCACCCCCTGTACAACCATCACCACCACCTGTACTACCATCACCACCACCTGTACTACCATCCCCACCACCTGTACTACCTCACCACCACCTTTTACTACCACATCACCACCTGTACTACCACCACCATCACCGCCACCTGTACTACCATCACCACCACCGTACTACCATCACCACCACCTGTACTACCATCACCCACCACCTGTACTACCATCACCACCACCTGTACTACCATCACCACCACCTGTACTACCATCACCACCACCTGTACTACCATCACCACCACCTGTACAAACCATCACCACCACCTGTACTACCATCACCACCACCTGTACTACCATCACCACCACCTGACTACCACCACCATCACCGCCAAAATAATTAACCATCACCACCTGTACTACCATCACCACCTGTACTACCATCACCGCCACATGTATTACCATCACCACCACATGTACTACCACCACCACCACCTGTACTACCACCACCACTACCTGTACTATCACCACCACCTGTACTACCACCACCACCACCTGTAGTACCACAACCATCACCACCACCTGTACTACCATCATCACCACATGTACTACCACCACCACCACCATCACCACCTGTACTACCACCACCACATGTACTACCACTACCACCACATGTACTACCACCACCACCACCACATGTACTACCACCACCACCACCGTCACCGGCACCAGAGGTAACACAAGGCCAAATTACGAGTGTTCTTAGATGTAACATTAATCACTAATGTATGTGTGTGTGTGTGTGTGTGTGTGTGTGTGTACTCACCTAGTTGAGGTTGCGGGGGTCGAGTCCGAGCTCCTGGCCCCGCCTCTTCACTGGTCGCTACTAGGTCACTCTCCCTGAACCGTGAGCTTTATCATACCTCTGCTTAAAGCTATGTATGGATCCTGCCTCCACTACATCGCTTCCCAAACTATTCCACTTCCTGACTACTCTGTGGCTGAAGAAATACTAACATCCCTGTGATTCATCTGTGTCTTCAACTTCCAACTGTGTCCCCTTGTTACTGTGTCCATCTCTGGAACATCCTGTCTTTGTCCACCTTGTTAATTCCTCTCATATTTTGTATGGTTTTATCATGTCCCCCTATCTTTCCTGTCATCCAGTCGTCAGGTTGATTTCCCTTAACCCTCCTCGTAGGACATACCTCTTATCTCTGGGATAGTCTTTTTTTGCAAACCTTTGCACTTTCTCTAGTTTCTTTAAAGTGCTTGGCTTTGGCGTGGGTTCCAAACTGGTGCCGCATACTCCAATATGGGCCTAACGTACACGGTGTACAGGATCCTTAACGATTCCTTATTAAGATGTCAGAATGCTCTTCTTAGGTTTGCCAGGCGCCCATATGCTGCAGCAGTTATTTGGTTGATGTGCGCTTCAGGAGATGTGCCTGGTGTTATACTCACCCCAAGATCTTTTTCCGTGAGTGAGATTTGTAGTCTCTGGCCCCCTAGGCTGCACTCAGTCTGCGGTCTTCTTTGCCCTTCCCCAATCTTCATGACTTTGCACTTGGTGGGGTTGAACTCCAGGAGCCAATTGCTGGACCAGGTCTGCAGCCTGTCCAGATCCCTTTGTAGTTCCGCCTGGTCTTCGATCGAATGAATTCTTCTCATCAACTTCACGTCATCTGCAAATACCAGAAACAGCACTGGTCCTAGGACTGATCCCTGTGGGACCCCGCTTGTCACAGGTGCCCACCCTGACACTTCGCCACGTACCATGACTCGCTGCTGTCTTCCTGACAAGTATTCCCTGATCCATTGTAGTGCCTTCCCTGTTGTCCCTGCTTGGTCCTCCAGTTTTTACACTAATCTCTTGTGTGGAACTGTGTCAAACGCCTTCTTGCAGTCCAAGAAAATGCAATTCACCCACCCCTCTCTCTCTTGTTTTACTGCTGTCACCATGTCATAGGGCTCCAGTAGGTTTGTGACACAGGATTTTCCGTCCCTGAAACCATGTTGGCTGCTGTTGATGAGATCGTTCCTTTCTAGGTGTTCCACCACTCTTCTGATAATCTTTTCCATGACTTTGCATATTATACATGTCAGTGACGCTGGTCTGTAGTTTAGTGCTTCATGTCTGTCTCCTTTTTTAAAGATTGGGACCACATTTGCTGTCTTCCATGCCTCAGGCAATCTCCCTGTTTCGAGAGATGTATTGAATATTGTTGTTAGAGGTACACATAGCGTGTGTGTGTGAGTGTGTGTGGTGTGTGTGTGTGTGTGTGTGTGTGTGGTGTGTGTGTTTTGTGTGTGGGGTGTGAGAGGCATGTGTTTGTGGAGTGCTTGTGTGTGTGTGTGTATGTGTGTGTGTGTATGTTGTGTGTGGGTGTTAGTGATGTGTGTGTGTGTGTGTGTTTTGTGTCGTCTGTCTATGTGCGTATGTCTGTGTGTGTGTATATTGTGTGTGTGTACTCACCTAATCACCAATTGTGGTTGCAGGGGTCGAGACTCAGCTCCTGGCGTCGCCTCTTCACTGATTGCTACTGTGTCCTCTCTCTCCCCTTTCCCCCTGGCTTTATCTCCCTGTCTTAAAACTATGAATGGTTCCTGCCTCCACTCGTCATTTCTAGACTTTTCCCACTTCCTGAAAACTCTATGATGAAGAAATACTTCCAAACCCTCTCTGACCACGGATTTCAATTCCAAGAGTGCACCTTGTTTGGGTCCCCTAGGAAAAATTTGTCTGCCCTTTTTTTCCCTCGCATATTTTGTATGCGTTATCATGTCTCCCCGACCCCCCGTCTTCCAGTGCGTCAGCCGATTTCCTTAACCCTTTCTCGTAGGACAATAACCGAGTCCAGAACTAACATTTTTGGGGGAAAACCTTTGCCTTTCTCTAATTTCTTGACGTCTTGACCAGTGCGGGGTTCCCAAAAGGTTCTGATACCCAGTATGGGCCGGGGGGTACACAGTGTACTTCTTAAAAGATTCCTTACTAAGGATCGGCGCATTCTCAGGTTTGTAGGTGCCCGTATCTGAGGTTATCTGGTTTATGTGTGCTTCCCGGGGACATGCCGGGTTATACCACCCCCAAATCTTTCCCGGGGAGGTTTCAGTCTTAGGGCCCCCTAGCCCATACTCCGTCTGCGGTTTGTTTGCCCTTCCCCCATCTTATGACTTTGCATTTGGGGAGGGTTAAATTCGAGAAACCAATTGTGGACCAGGTTCCAGTCGTCCAGGGCCTTTGTAGCCCGCCTGATCTCATCGATTTAATTCTCCTTAACTTCACATATCGAAAGGGGGAAATTTGAGTCTTCCCTTCCTCATGTATGTGACTCACCAATTGTGTTGGAGGGGGCGACCCACTTGGCACCCCCTTTCACTGCTAGCTACATTTCTTGTTCCCGGCTTTGTCATACTAAAGCTATGTAGGTTCCCGCCTCCACACCGCTTTCTACACTGTTCCACTTTCCCACACTCTGTGTACCCCCATTTGTCCACCCATTTTTGGTTGCAGGGGTCGAGTCCCAGCTCCTGGCCCCGCCTCTTCACGGTTGCTACTAGCCCCTCTCTCTCCCCGCTCCATGAGCTTTATCAAACCTCGTCTTAAAACTGTGTATGGTTCCTGCCTCCACTACGTCATTTTCTAGGCCTATTCCACTGCCTTACAACTCTATGACTGAAGAAATACTTCCTACTATCTCTCTGACTCATTTGTGTCTTCAACTTCCAATTGTGGCCTCTTGTTTCTGTGTCCCCTCCCTGGAACATCCTGTCCTTGTCCACCTTGTCTATTCCACGCAGTATTTTATATGTCGTTATCATGTCTCCCCTGACCCTCCTGTCCTCCAGTGTCGTCAGGCCGATTTCCTTAATCTTTCTTCATAGGACATCCCCCTTAGCTCTGGAACTAACCTTGTTGCAAACCTTTGTACTTTCTCTAGTTTCTTGACGTGCTTTAACAAGTGCGGGTTCCAAACAGGTGCTGCATACTCCAGTATGGGCCTGATATACACGGTGTACAGTGTCTTGAATGATTCCTTACTAAGGTGTCGGAATGCTGTTCTCAGGTTTGCCAGGCGCCCATATGCTGCAGCAGTTATCTGATTGATGTGTGCTTCCGGAGACATGCTCGGTGTTATACTCACCCCAAGATCTTTCTCCTTGAGTGAGGTTTGCAGTCTTTGGCCACCTAGCCTATACTCTGTCTGTGGTCTTCTGTGCCCTTCCCCTATCTTCATGACTTTGCATTTGGCAGGATTAAATTCGAGAAAGCCATTTGCTGGACCAGGTGTCCAGTCTGTCCAGGTCTCTTTGAAGTCCTGCCTGGTCCTCATCAGATTTAATTCTCCTCATTAACTTCACATCATCTGCAAACAGGGACACTTCTGAGTCTAACCCTTCCGTCATGTGTGTGTGTGTGTGTGTGTGTTGTGTGTTGTGTGTGTGGTGTGTGTGTGTGTGTGTGTGTGTTATTGTGTGTGTGTGTGTGTGTGTTGTGTGTGTGTGTGTGTGTGTTCACTATTTCCTCTTATATCACATTATTGCTCTTCCACTCTACGAAGAATTTTTTTTTTGTATCCGGCTTCACACTTTTCTTTATCCCTTTTCAAGAGCGTCCTCTTGTTATCTCTGTTACAGGTCCTAAAAAATTTTTTTTATCTACTCTCTGGTGCTCTTTTATAGCCTTAAATGTGGTTATCATAGTTATCATATCTTATGTTATGATCCAGCTTGGCAAGCTTTACCTGGAGTATACCTGGAGGGTATACTCCAGCTTTAACGTAAAAAGCTTTCGTTATAACACATTTTTCAGCTCTGGTACCTGGTAGAGAGTTTTTTTTCGACGTTTTGTAACTTATCCACACGCGGTGCTGGCGGTGCTGGCGGTGCTGGCGGTGCTGGCGGTGCTGGCGGTGCTGGCGGTGCTCAGAAGCAACAGCCGCCATGTTTTATCATTAAGGTCCCGCCTGTCGCAGACTTGGGTAAATATTGACGTAGAGAAGCTGTATATTATCACAGCAAACTAGAATCCAGGTGCAAACTGCCTCGTATCGCCAAAATTATGATGCATGTGTCGCCAAGGTTCTGATCTGTTTATCCACCTCGCCACCTCCCTCGCCACCTCCCTCGCCACCTCCCTCGCCACCTCCCTCGCCACCTCCCTCGCCACCTCCCTCGCCACCTCCCTCGCCACCTCCATTCTCAGAGATCAGACATGTACTTAATTCCATGGATAACTAAAGCGTAATGAACACTTGTTAGTGATCAGTAATAACCTACATCTGCTGAAGAGGACCCCAGAAGAAGGTCGAAATACGCTATCAATTAATTTTCTAAGTTTCTGTTTCCATTTTGGTTATTGGACATTAATATCATATTTAACTATATACAAATTAGTACTGCAGGCAATGTTGAAGGAAAAAGCACCGCTGGTTACCTCTACACACCTCTGGTTACCTATGCACACCTTTACACATCCCTATGCACCTCTGTACCCCTTCCATACACCTCTGGACACATCTGCACATCTTTACACACCTCTGTACACGTCTACACACCTTTACACACCTCTGTGCGCATTTAAACATCTTAACACACCTCTGCACACGTCTACACATCTTTACACCCCCCTACACACATTTGCACATCTCTTTATAACTGTATATCTCTGTACACCACTACACACCTCTGTATAACTCTACTCACCTTTACACACCTCTGTATACCCCTACACAACTCTGTACATCTCTGCATACCTGTACACACTTCTGAACACATCTACACACCTTTACACACCTCTGTACACCCCTACACAACTCTGTACATCTCTACATACCTGTACACATCTCTGTACACATCTCTGTACACTTCTACAAAGAGCGATACTTTATCACTCTGTACTCGTTTGTTCTAAGTCTTCATGTGTTTTGTGTCAGCTAAAAATCTTCACATCCCTGTGCGAGTTCTTGCTCCACGAGCAAGGGAAGTCGTCCATATTTTGCAGAAATATCCTCCAGCGGGAACGATGAGAGACAGTGTTGCAGTACCCAGCACACTGCACAATCTTCAACATGTAGGTGACTGGTAGTAAATCATCATCATCATCATGGTTACTTTGTGGAAATATAATATTTGGCTCCGTGTACAACTTCTTCGGGTCATTTTTTCCTCGGTCAAGCTAAGCTTCAAGTCGATGGCTTGACAAAGCTCTACAAAGAAATATCCTTGCTGACCATATTTCGTGTCGACATTAGGTCTCATTAGTTCAAAAAAGTGCATTGGAATGCTGATTTAATTTCAAAATTAGCTTTGAAGAGACATTCCAATATATAAAGGCATTTTATCCACAGTAGTATATTACTAGCCATTCTGGACTTAGCCTATTGCAAATAACTAATAATCATTTCAATGTATCCAATTTCAACCATTCCTCGTAAAAATATTAGCTACGTATGTGGCATATAAGATATATATTATTGTGACTGAATTCATGTCTGTATAAATAACTCATTACGACTGTAATCAGATCAGTAGTTTGTTAATTGTATCTTGCCTAGTTACCTGCTGTGCTATTACCGTACCTGTGCCCAGTTTCTGGGCTCACTGAGTGCCTCTGTAACCTCTGGATTAATGTCCACAACAGAGGTATGGAGTTCGTAGTAATGGACAGCAAAGTAACCAGTAGCGAACTGATATTAATGGCCAGACACGATCACAGAAAGGCTATCTTAACTCCTCTCAGAGGAAGGCTATCTTAACTCCTCTCAGAGGAAGGCTATCTTAACTTCTCTCAGAGAAAGGCTATCTTAACTTCTCTCAGAGGAAGGCTATCTTAACTCCACTCAGAGGAAGGCTATATTAACTCCACTCGGAGGAAGGCTATCTTAACTTCTCTCAGAGGAAGGCTATCTTAACTTCTCTCAGAGGAAGGCTATCTTAACTCCACTCAGAGGAAGGCTATATTAACTCCACTCGGAGGAAGGCTATATTAACTCCACTCAGAGGAAGGCTATATTAACTCCACTCGAAGGAAGGCTATATTAACTCCACTCGGAGGAAGAGTATTTTAAAAGAAATCACGGTACAGGTGGGGTTAGAACCTACGGCGAGTGAGTCATAAAACTCCAGGTCAATTAAGAGTATTGAATCGTAATTGTAACTTAAATACTTCACTCCAAGGTGTCAGATAAACTCCACCTCTGCCCTCCACAGTCATTAACCCCATCATTCGGTCATCCCTGACGTTCTTCTCTATATAGTCTATCATGTTGTGACATGCAAAGTGTTGATATTTATTCTGCGTATGTCACACTCCCATATAGGCTGCCTCCCAGCTAGCGAACTGAGTGCTAAGAGCTTAACGATCAGTAGGGTACCCGTCATTAAATCAGTACCATAGTTCATTGACCAATAACAGGCAAATCCGCCAAAGCTGAAGGAACGTGGTTCAATTGCGGTAAACATTGGCAGAATTGCCTAGCTGCTGGTTGAGTATGGTGTACTCACTCTGGCTTCTGCTTTGCCATCTGTCACCGTCGTGTACACTTATTATTCTATTTGTACATAGTGTACATGTCAGTATATGGTTGATTAAGGCAAAATATACATCAGAGTGTATCTGCTGAGTTTGTTTGCTCCATTTCCCATTATGACCAGGTCTCACAGGTCATTCATTTCCTGTGTTCGTAATACATGTCTTTCTTATTGTTTGTCTTTCTGAAGATGGTTCAGGTTGAAATATATAAACAACTCATGTCCTCCACCAGTAAGCCACTCTTACATGGCTGTATTTTAAGTTGACTACAGAGACTTGGCGGATTTATGTGTATGTGTGTGTGTGTGTGTGTGTGTGTGTTTCAAGTCTTCGGTTCTCTTAGCGCGATAAAACAGTCTTATCTAAAGCTTCTTTTAGGATTAACTCCCATTTTTTCCCAGCTTTATGAGGACAGAACTCTGGTACAATGATTCCAGGGCAAAGAAATGATCATGGCATAAATTTTCTGGGAGTGAAAAAATGAATCGATATACTCAGGGATTATCACCTAGAGTGCAACAGTGAGTGTAACGAAGCGCGCACACACACACACACACACACACACACACAAACACACACACACACACACAAACACACACACACACACACACAGAGGAGGGGCCAGGAGCTAAGACTCGACCCCTGCAACCACAAATAGGCGAGTACAAATAGGCGAGTACAGACGAGGAGCTCAACACGAGACTAAAAGTAGTATTTACAGTGGAGACAGAAAGGACTTTGGGAAGACAGAACAGAGGGGGACACTGTTACGAAGCTCGTCTTCTCAACCTTCAACAATGGTATGGTAGAGTGTTAAGGTAGAATATTCTTGTTAAGCAGATGGCCTGTTTACGGTTTTGTAACAATAACTTAATAATTCAGGATTACAAAACAAGTAACTAAAACTTAGAATCTTTACTAGTAGAGTTTTAGCTTAATGTATGATTATATAATGTTAGGACTGACATAAAATAAGGAGTTTATCTCACACTTCTCTTGGTACATACCAGTATTTTGATATGAATAAATCAACCTCATCAGGTCGAACTTTATACTAACTTCAATTATATCCACCCATAATGGTTATTAGGACTTACCCACAAACTTACAATGGTTACTGAGACTTAGCTGAACTATCAATTCAGACTATAGATAACTCGAAAGTGAGAAACTTAAGAAAGGAAGTCGAGTATGAAAGGAAAACAACCGCCAGAGAGAACTTGACATGTCTCTTACGAGAGGTCAGTGAGTAACTGAGTGAGGGATGCTCCCTTGGCTATGCCAGACTGGAAGTGAGAGTACTAGTCAGAGTGAGTGCGAGAACCTACTCTGAGCGAGTGCTATGAACATACTCAGAGCAGTAAACCACGAAATCCTACTCCACAAACTTGACCACTACGGTATAAGAGGCCATGCGCTTGCTTATTTCAAATCTTACATTACTAATAGGTATCAGTACGTCACCATTAAAGACACAGCATCAGCAACACGGCCACTTGATACTGGAGTTCCGCAGGGAAGTGTCCTTGGTCCCCTGCTCTTCCTCATATACATCAATGACCTTCCAAACGTATCCCAACACCTGAAACCCATTCTCTTTGCTGATGACACGACTTATGTCATCTCTCACCCTAATCTTGCCACCCTCAACACCATTGTGAATGAGGAGCTGATTAAAATATCGACTTGGATGACAGCCAATAAACTTACGCTTAACACTGACAAAACTTACTATATTATGTTTGGTAGCAGAGCAGGAGATGCACAAATTAACATTAAGATTGACAACACTCTAATTACCAGAAATAATGGGGGAAAATTCCTAGGCTTATATTTTGACAACAACCTGAATTTCAGCACCCATATCCAGCATATAGCCAAAAAAGTATCCAAAACGGTTGGGATTCTCTCCAAGATACGATACTACGTGCCGCAAAATGCCCTTCTCACACTATACCACTCACTTATTTATCCATACCTCACCTATGCTATTTGTGCTTGGGGATCAACTGCAGCAACACACCTAAAGCCAATAATAACCCAACAAAAAGCTGCAGTAAGAATAATCACTAAATCCCATCCCTGGCAGCACACCCCCCCACTCTTCAAAGATCTAAACTTACTCCCAGTTCAGTACATCCACACTTACTACTGTGCAATCTATATCTACAGGGCCTTAAACTCTAATATCAACCTTGACCTAAAACGCTTTCTTGATAGTTGTGACAGAACCCACAGGCATAACACCAGAAACAAACATCTCTACGACATTCCCCGTGTCCGACTAAACCTTTACAAAAATTCAATGTATGTCAAAGGCCCTAAAATCTGGAATACCCTACCTGAGAACTCTAGAACTGCAGACACATTCATCACCTTCAAAACTACCATTAGAAAACATCTTATCTCCCTGATACACCCCGTCAACTAACTACACGAATACCACCTGGTGGTTCACACTTACACTCGCTCACTCATTTGACCATAAACAGAAACATTAATCTCAGTCTTAAAATAATGAATCCTGTGATACTCCAATACTGAACCTATATACTGTGCCAAAACAAAAGCATTCACGTTGCTAAACTCACAAACTAGTATTTAGTCACTTAGCCATAATACCAACTTACCTCATAATTTGTAATATTTTACAATTAAGAATAAAACTAAGTATGCCCGAAACGCCTAGCCATGCTAAGCGTTCTAGTGGTACACTCTGTAATCACAATTTTACTACATGTAAACCAAACAATAACCAAATTTCTGTAAACTCAGCATTGTAATCCTTATAAAGAATAAACTTTGAATTTGAAAGTGCGGTGAACCTACTGACTGTACGAGTGAGTGGTAAGCTGACGTCAGGTTGGTCACGTGACTGAGGGAGACGTCAGTACTGAACTGCTAACCAGCACTTAAACTAGTGGTTTCCCACTACATGAAAACACTTAATATAGACTACAAAACATAATTTAATACAATATTATTAATACATATATAATAAAATATAGAACAAATATCCTAGTATAAAATATGTCGGGTATGGCCATACTCGTAACATACACCAACAAGGGATGTACGAACAAGTGTTGGATGAAATATACACAACCGAGGAGGTGGTGAAGAAGCTGCTAAGTGACCTTGATATCTCAAAGGCGGTGGGACAAGACAACATTTCTCCGTGGGTCCTTACAGAGTGAACAGAGACACTGTGTGTGCCACTAACCACAATTTTCAACACATCCCTTGAAACTGGGCAACTACCTGAGAAGTGGAAAGCAAATGTAGTCCCTATTTTTAAGAAAGGAGACAGAAGTGAGGCAATAAAGTATAGACCAGTGTCACTGACGTGTATTGTAAGCAAAGTCATGGAGAAGATCATCAAGAGGAGAGTCGTGGAGCAACTGGAACGAAACAAGAGTATAAACGACAGCCAACACAGATTTTTGGAAGGCAAATCCTGTCACAAACCTATTGGAGTTTTATGACAAGGTAACAGAAGACACGAGAGAGAAGGGTGGGTTGACTGCATTTTCTTGGATTGCAAGACGGCCTTCGACACAGTTCCTCACATGAGATTAGTACAGAAGCTATAGGGTCAATCACGTATAACAGGAAGGGCACTGCAATGGATCAGAGAATACCTGACAGGGAGGCAACAACGAGTCATGGTACGTGATGAGGTATCACAGTGGGCGCCTGTGACGAGCGGAATCCCACAGGGGTCAGTCCTAGGACCAGTGCTATTTTTGGTATATGTGAATGACATGATGGAAGGGATAGATTCAGAAGTGTCCCTTTTCGCAGAGGATGTGAAGTTAATGAGGAGAATCAAATCAGATGAGGATCAGGCAGGACTACAAAGAGACCTGGACAGGCTGGACACGTGGTTCAGCAACTGGCTCCTCGAATTTAACCCCGCCAAATGCAAAGTCACGAAGATCGGGGAAGGGCAAAGAAGACAGCAGGCAGAGTATAGGCTAGGTGGCCAAAGACTGCAAACCTCACTCAAAGAGAAAGATTTTGGGGTGACCATATCACCGAACACGTCGCCGGAAGCACACATCAACCAGATAACTGCTGCAGTATATGGGAGCCAGGCAAACCTGAGAATAGCGTTCCGATACCTTAGTAAGGAATCGTTCAAGACTCTGTACACCGTGTACGTCAGGCCCATACTGGAGTATGCAGCACCAATTTGGAACCCACACCTGGTCAAGCACGTCAAGAAATTAGAGGAAGTGCAAAGGTTTGCAACAAGGCTAGTTCCAGAGCTAAGGCAAACGTCATACGAAGAAAGGTTGAGGGAAATCGGCCTGACGACACTGGAGGACAGGAGGGTTAGGGGAGACATGATAACGACATACAAAATACTAAGAGGAATAGAAAGGTGGACAGAGACAGGATGTTCCAGAGATGGGACACAGAAACAAGGTGCCACTCTTGGAAGTTGAAGACTCAGATGAGTCAAAGGGATGTTAGGAAGTATTTCTTCAGTCAAAGAGTTGCCAGGAAGTGGAACAGTCTGACAAGTGATGTAGCGGAGAGGACCTAGTAATGGAGCAGAGAGAGGACCTAGTAGCGACCAGTGAAGAGGCGGGGGGCAAGAGCCGAGTCTCGACCCCTGCAACTACAATTAGGTGAGTACATACGGAGCACAGGGGTATGTCCTACGAGGAAAAGTTAAGGGAATTCAACCTGACGACAGTGGAAGACAGGAGGGATAAGGGGGACTTGATAATGACGTAAAATATACTGAGAGGAATTGACAAGGTGGATAAGGACAGGATGTTTCAGAGATGGGACACAAGAACAAGGGGACACAACTGAAAATTAACAACTCAGATGAGTCATAGGGATGTTAGGAAGTATTTCTTCAGCCTTAGAGATGTCAGGAAGGGGAAAAATGTAGAGAGTAAAGTAGTGGAGGCTGGATCCATACATAGCTTTAAGAAAAGGTATAATAAAACTCTTGAAGCCAAGAAAGATTAGACCTAGTAGCGACCAGTGAAGAGGCGGGGCCAGGAGCCACCACTAGATCCCTGCAACCAGGTGAAGGTTCTCCTCAACATACCGAATCCTCAGCAATTTCCAACCTACAGAGATTTAGCCTAGGGTCGTCCCGGACACGATAGCTGCTCCACACCTCGACTTTCTTCATTAATCAAGGCATAACGACCCAGCACTCGTGAATAATGACGTGGTTTAAGAAGCAAATACAAGCTAGGTATGTGGGTAGTGTGCTGGGTGCTGCACTGGGTGATTCTGTGCTGGGTGCTGTGCTGGGTGTTGTGCAGGGTGCTCTGCGGGGTGATGCTGTGTTGAGTGATGCTGTGTTGGGTGATGCTGTGTTGGGTGATGCTGTTTTGGGTGACGCTGTGCTGGGTGATGCTGTGTTGAGTGATGCTGTTTTGGGTGACGCTGTGCTGGGTGATGCTGATCTAGGTACTGTGCTGAGTGATGCTGTGCTGTCTGTTGCTCTGCTAGGTGATGTTGTGCTGCATGATGCTGTGCTAGGTGATGCTGTGCTGTGTGATGCTCTGCTAGGTGATGCTGTGCTGGGTGATGCTGTGCTAGGTGATGTGCTGTGTGATGCTGTGCTAAGTTAAGCTGTGCTGTGTGCTGTGTTGGGTGATGCTGTGCTAGGTGATGCTGTGCTGTGTGATGCTGTGCTAGGTGATGCTGTGCTGTCTGATGCTGTGCTGGGTGCTGTGCTAGGTGATGCTGTGCTAGGTGATGCTGTGCTGTGTGATGCTGTGCTAGGTGATGCTGTGCTGTGTGATGCTGTGCTGTGTGCTGTGCTAGGTGCTGTGCTAGGTGATGCTGTGCTAAGTGATGCTATGCTGTGTGCTGTGCTAGGTGCTGTGCTAGGTGATGCTGTGCTAGGTGATGCTGTGCTAGGTGATGCTGTGCTAAGTGATGCTGTGCTGGGTGCTGTGCTGTGTGCTGTGCTAGGTGATGCTGTGCTAGGTGATGTGCTAGGTGATGCTGTGCTGTGTGATGCTGTGCTAGGTGATGCTGTGCTGGGTGATGCTGTGCTAAGTGATGCTGTGCTAGGTGATGCTGTGCTAGGTGATGTGCTAGGTGATGCTGTGCTAAGTGATACTGTGCTGAGTGATGCTGTGCTAGGTGATGCTGTGCTGGGTGATGCTGTGCTAAGTGATGCTGTGCTAGGTGCTGTGCTGGGTGATGCTGTGCTAAGTGATGCTGTTCTGGATGATGCTGTACTAGGCGATGCTGTGCTAGGTGATGCTGTGCTAGGTGATGCTGTGCTGGGTGATGCTCTGCTAGGTTATGCTGTGGTAGGTGATGCTGTGCTATGTGATGCTGTGCTAAGTGATACTATGCTGGATGATGCTGTGCTAGGCGATGCTGTGCTAGGTGATGCTCTGCTAGGTGATGCTGTGCTAGGTTATGCTGTGCTGTGTGATGCTGTACAAAGTGGTGCTGTGCTGGGTGATGCTGTGCTAAGTGATGCTGTTCTGGATGATGCTGTGCTAGGCGATGCTGTGCTAGGTGATGCTCTGCTAGGTGATGCTGTGCTAGGTTATGCTGTGCTGTGTGATGCTGTACAAAGTGGTGCTGTGCTGGGTGATGCTGTGCAAAGTACTCACCTAGTTGTGGTTGCAGGGGTAGAGCCATAGCTCCTGGCCCCGCCTCTTCACTGGTCGCTACTAGGTCACTCTCCCTGAACCATTAGCTTTATCATACCTCTGCTTAAAGCTATGTATGGATCCTGCCTCCGCTACATCGCTTCCCAAACTATTCCACTTACTGACTACTCTGTGGCTGAAGAAATACTTCCTAACATCCCTGTGATTCATCTGTGTCTTCAACTTCCAACTGTGTCCCCTTGTTACTGTGTCCCATCTCTGGGAAATCCTGTCTTTGTCCACCTTGTCCAATTCCTCTCAGTATTTGTATGTCGTTATCATGTCCCCCCTATCTCTCCTGTCCTCCAGTGTCGTCAGGTTGATTTCCCTTAACCTCTCCTCTTAGGACATACCTCTTAGCTCTGGGACTAGTCTTGTGGCAAACCTTTGCACTTTCTCTAGTTTCTTTACATGCTTGGCTAGGTGTGGGTTCCAAACTGGTGCCGCATACTCCAATATGGGCCTAACGTACACGGTGTACAGGGTCCTGAATGATTCCTTGTTAAGATGTCGGAATGCTGTTCTGAGGTTTGCTAGGCACCCATATGCTGCAGCAGTTATTTGGTTGATGTGTGCCTCAGGAGATGTGCCTGGTGATGCTGTGCTAGGTGATGCAGTGCTAGGTGATGCTGTTCTGTGTGATGCTTTTCTAAGTGATGCTGTGTTGGGTGATGCTGTTCTAAGCGATGCTGTGCTGGGTGATGCTGTGCTAAGTGATGCTGTGCTAGGAATACTTAAGACTGACGTTGCAACATGAGACAGGTAAATAATTGAAAAAGGTACTTGACATACCAGAAGAAATACTGACAAAAACTCCAGCTAGACCACAACTCCCAGTCCACCAGCTAGTCCACCACACAGTCCACCATGCAGTCCACCACCCAGTCTACCACCTAGTCCACCACGCAGTCCACCACCCAGTCCACCACGCAGTCCACCACCCTCCCCACCACCCAGTCGACCACCTAGTCTACCACCCAATCTATCACCCAGTCCACCATTCAGTCCACCTCCCAGTCCACCACACAGTTCACCACACAGTCCACCACCCAGTCCACCATGCAGTCCATAACTCGTATAGCAGATAGGAATCAAACCCCACCAACCAACCAACCAGTCTGGTAAATACGGTTCATTTTCCACTGCATCGAGCAAGAGTCAATATTTGAGCAACAAGAAATGCAATATTTGCAACATGGGGACCATTCCTCTGTTAATATACCTCACCATCGATGCTTTTGATGACAGTGTTTACCCCAGTAAATGTACAATTCTTTTTTGGGAGCCATTTATTGATTCCTTCCCGAAAAAAATGGTAGTTTAAGTTACCCAGTCGTGTTTCAGCCTACCAGTCTGCTAGTCAACCAATATACCTGTCTACCAGTCTACTGGTCTACCAGTTTACTAATCTGTCTACCAGTCTACTAGTCTACCAATCTACCAGTCTACTAGTCTACCAGTTTCAAGAATTATAATTGTTATTTTTATTAATTAGTTATTATAATTGCTGTTTTTATAATTATCATTATTAATTAGCTATTATAATTGCTATTATGATTGCAATTATTATTACTATTTTTAGTTATTATAATATTGCTATTACTGTATTGTATTATAATTATTATTACTCTTTTTACGCAAACGGGTGAGTACGAATAGGAAGAGCGTGTGTCGAGCTCAGCAGACGGAGGATCAAGCCTCCACCACGTCTTGCGCTGAATGACCCACATGGGTTTAGCGCTATTATTATACATATTAAAAAAAAATATTACTCTTTTTACAATTATTATTGCTAATGGTAATAATTTTGTAATTATCATGGTTATAATTTTGTAATTATTATTAATAATTCTATATGCATTGGGAAGTGTGTAATAGGCAGGGCCAGGAGCTGAGACTCGACCACTGCTGCAACAAGTTGGTGATCACAGCTCCTGGGATGATGAGAACAGTTTGGGATGATTGAGTTTTGATCCGAGGAATGGGACAATAGGTCTAGTTCCTTGGATTAAGAGCCCATCTAAAAGTTCAGTAGAAATATAATCATTCGTTGATTAATATTATAATGTTCAAAAAAGCACTAAACATGAATGAGGTGTTTATAATGTTTGAGTGATGGTCAATTTTACTCTGACACTCGAGCCAGTCTATTTCTCTCTCTCTCTCTCTCTCACTATTTTACCTATCTCAGAACCTCTCGCTCGACACTGACGAAGGTCTCTCGGTGCAGGATGAGAAGTCTAACATTATTTTGTGTCCGGATGGTGATTAAAAAGTCCATCAATCACAGTAAGCCCGGGACAAATCACAGTGAATGACTGTGAATGATGGAACAGACAAATGAACACCATAGATCCTTCCTTCACATTTGACCTCACTTCAAGTCCCCATCAATTTTACTATTTCAAACACATACACACAACCGCAGAGACGGGGCCAGGAGCTATGATTCGACCCCTGCAACTACAATTAGGTGAGTACACACACACCCCCCCAACATACTCAGAGGAATTGCAAGGGTGGACAGTGACTGTCTGAGAGACGAGAAACGGGAACTCAGGGACACAGCTGGAAATTAAAAACGTAAATGAACCACAGGGATGTAAGGGTAGTTGAGCGAGTGGTACAGTGCAATAAGAACCGATCGGGGTACATAGTACTGTATCTTTGAGAGGATGCCTACTGTTTTGAAGACTTTCTTGGATATTTGCTGTACGAGAGTTTGGAACTTGAGATTGCAGTGTAGGTGGAGACCTAGAAATTTGCCCTCTGTTTGTCTAGAAATGGATGAACTTTTTATCAGTATGTTTAGCTGTGCATTTGTAGCTCTGTTTCCAAACAGCATAAAATGGGTTTTGTCTATATTGAGAGTAAGTTTGTTGGTGGTCATCCAAGTCGATATTTTTAGTAGTTCGGCATTTACAGTCTGTTAGTATGGTTGGGTTTGGGTGAGAGAAGACATAAGTAGTGTCATCTGCAAATAAAATGGGTTAAGGAGTTTGGATGCATTTGGGAGGTCATTGATGTAAATGAGAAAGAGAAGTATGCCAAGGACACTCCCCTGTGGGACTCCAACAAGAACTAGTTGTGTAGTGGAATTAGCTCCACTTGTGTGTACACATTTTCATTAAACATGCTGGCTGCCTTCCACCAAGGCAGGGTACCCCCCCCCCCCCCAAAAAAAAAAAACTTTTACTATCATTTACACTATCATGGTAATTAGATTAAGTGCTAAACCTGAGAGGGGTCCAAGAAAGGGGAGGACAGCCCCAATTCCTTGCACCAACACAATAAACACACAAATGCAGTATAATGTGATCCTTTATTGGCAAGGTTTCACCCATACATTGAGCTTTATTGAGTCTGTGATTTAAACCCAGTGTGTGGGCAAAATACTGTCAATAAAGGATTGCATTATACTGCATTCATCCCTCTCTTTTCCATCCTCCTGAGACAGAAACTGTGGGGGACAAGCAGTCCCACAACAGGAAAATATTAAAAAAAGCAACACTGATTGAGCTTCAGGATCAAATTGTTATAAAGAAATACGCTATCAAACAAAATTTTATTATATTTCCAATACATAATATAACTGGAGATTGACACACATCTTGTACATCTTTGTACAGCTTTAAACCCCAAAAATTAGTACTTTATACCACTGGATACTAATAAACACAGGCATTTCTTGTAAATAATAATGTTAAAATTTATTCCCTTTATATAACATACAGTGGACCCCCAAGTTTCGTGATTAATCCATTCCAGAGAGCCTGCTGAAAGTCGAAATTGCCATATGGCGAAACCATTTTCCCCATAAGAAATAATGGAAATAAAATTAATCCATTCCAGACACCCAAAAATGTTAAAATAATTTTTTTTTTTCAAATTAAATAAAGATTTACATACTGAAAACAATGAGAAATCAAGTATGTACATGCATATAAAAAATAACAACAACATTACACTTACTTTTACTGAAGACTTCTGGGTGGATGGAAGATGGGAGGAGGGGATAGGAGGAAGGTGTACACTATTGTTTGGAAGGAGAATCTCCTTCCATTAGAACTTCAGGTATGAAGTCCTTATCTGAGGTTACTTCCCTTTTTTGTTTTTTAAAGACACTGGCACTGGGAACAACTTGAAAGTCAATGGAACCCTGTTGCACAAAATATCTGTCCAGAGAGCTCTGTTTCTGGCATTTCTTTAAGATTTGTCTGAAGTGGGGGACAACACTGTCATTGTACATGTTGCTAATATGGCCTGCAACAGCTTTGTTAGATTTGATTTCTTAGAAAAAAAAAAAAGTCTAATCAGTGAAATATGGTAGAAAAGGGCCTGAAGGTAGTATATTCAAGATTTCAGAATATATCCCTATTTTTTAAATGTTAAATAATTCCTTTATTTGGTTGCACTACATCCTTCTCATAAACAAGGGATACCTGACTTACAGTACTGTATTTGATATTTTACGTACAGTAAATATGTACATGTTTGACAAAAAATGAGAAGTTTTAAGTTGGTTAAACTGAAGTACAGTGGTACCTCAAGTTACAAACTAAATTTGTTCCAGAAGGCTGTTCAAGTGCCGATACCAAATTTGTTCCCATAAGGAATAATGTAAATTACATTAGTCCATTTCAGATCCCCTAAAAATATACTTACAAAAGCACTTACAAAAATACACTTACATAACTGTTCAATTTGGGAGCTGTTCGAAACTCGAGGTACCACTGTATATTTTTCCTGATACGCCAAAAGTTTGCTTATGCTGTATCACAAATGACTAAAGGACCACAGTCAACACGAATACTTGTAATTAAACCTGAAATACTTGACTATAAGTCTCGCCAAGAATCCCAGCTGAAATAAATTTGCATAATGTGAAGTACAGTATATCTTTATGACCTAAATTTCTTGAAAAGAAAATGCTGATGGTCTTTTTTGGATCCCTTTCGTCTCTCACCATAAATTGAGTCATCAGCTCCAGACATTGATCCCATGTTGCCCATCCGACGGTGAGAACCAGACGCTCCACGCTCATTAGAAATGCCTTCCTCGTACATATCTGCTTCAGAAGCAGCCAAGATTTGCTCCAGGAGCTGCACTTTTTCTTCTCGTGTGGTATAGTGAAGCTGTTGCTCCGTCATGCCCAACAGCTGCGTTGGTGTAATAACTCTGTATGCATAACCCTGATTGATGAGAAAACTCTGTCTCTTTCGGGAGTATCCCATTTCTCGAGTGTCCTGGGATAGAAGAGCATAAAAAAAAGCATTGTAAAGCTCTGCTACAGGGCCCTTTTTAGCTCTCAGAATACGGCCCAATCTCTGAGCCTCCTGTCGACGGGACCCACCTTGTGAAGAAATTTCAATCAGGACATTTGCTTCTGGTATATCAAATGATGTGTCTGCCACTCGGCTAAAGAATATTGTATTCACCTTTGGATTCAACTTAAAGTTCTGAATGATAGCCATTCGCTCCTTCTGCCCAGTCTTTCCACATATAAACGGTCTCTGAATAGTTTTTGCGTAATGGGATAATGCAAAAACTTCATCAATGAAAACAATTATCTTGTCATTGCGATTTTCATGGTACTTGATGAGGAACTCACAAGTTCGGAATTTATTGGGATTCATAGCACAAAGTAACTTAATTTTCTGGTCAGATACTTTCCCCATCAAATATTCACGATAGAACTCAGGAGTCATAGGGCACCACACTTCGGCACATTGTACCTTGGCAATGAATCCCTCTTTTTGTAGCTCCAGCCAGTTTGCTTCATACAACTTTGGACCAATCAGAAAATTTAGATCAGCAATCTTATCATCTTCCCTCACCAGTGTTGCTGTTAGTCCTAGCTTACAATGAGACTGAACAATTGTGAGAACTCTTCTGAACATTTTGGCAGGTATAGTATGCACTTCATCTAGAACCATTATGCCCCACTCTTGATCCTTTAGCCAGTTCATTGTCTGTTCTGCTTCATAAGCACGCTTCTGGCTATGAGAAATCATGGCATAAGTTGTTACCAAGATACCAGCATTAAATGGCTTGTCTTTTGCATCAGATGTAAACCTACAGATCATGTCATCTGTGGCTGTGGACCACATCTTAAACTGCTGTTTCCATTGCTCTACAGAAACACCCGAATTACACAAAACTAAAGCCTTTTTGTTAACTGTACAACAGGCTGTAACACCGACTAAACTCTTCCCTGCTCCACAAGGAAGCACTATTATACCAGATCTTGCACGTCCATTTCCAAACATTTTTCGTAGGCTTTTCTCTTGATAAGGTCTTAATACTGCAGATGGCTTAAGATCAATTTTAATATCCTCATTTACTGTGTCATTCTTAAAATCATACTCAGCCAGCAAAGGATAATCAAGTCCTATACATGTTTTTTGCAGCATTTCAATTCTGTCTTGATTAACTTCAAAAGATAAAGTTTTAAGATTTTTATCTTCCTCTTCCTCTTCATCAGCTTTATCAATTTTATCATAAAAATCTGTTATATCTTCAGGTACAACACCCCCATCTTCCTTAACATTACCATTAGAAGCATCACCTTCGGTCTTTCCATCAGTTTTTGAGTCTTCAGAGCCCCCTGCCATTTGAGCTTGATGACTAGTAAACACGATAGCTTGAGATTTTTGCTTCTCGGTGCTAACTATGCCTTCGTTAGGACTCAGCATGCATTCCTGGATAGTTGGATTTTTAATGAGCTTTTGGATAACATCTGGGAAATCACTCTCAACATAATAACGATTTTTCTTCAAGACCAACTTGACTTTACCATAGGAGAGAGTGCAACTTTGTATGAATTGGCATATTCCAGGAGGTAAGCTTGTTTTACATAATCTCTTGAGATATTCTATTATGTCATGGGTCTGCAAACCAACACTAACTGCAGCATAGAGTGAGTATGCTGTCAATTTGTATTCGTGTACGTGTTCTGGACGACAAACAGGTTCAGCAATGGTAATAAGGAAATCCTTAGCATGCTTATACACAGGAGAGAAAGATTCCAAAAAGATGTGACCATTGGTTGCAATCCACAGTGGTCGTGTTTCATGATCATCTCTAAGTTCCATTTGTGATCGGTAATCAAAAGCTCCATACTGATCCTTCGGAGTTGTCTTATCTCCATCCTCCTGAAATTAAAATTTAATGTATTAAACAATAGCCCTTATTATATCAGCACATATAGTATGAAAATCAATTAATAAACCTAACATATTACATAGAAAAGCTGGAAATCATGAAAGGTTTAATAAATGAAAAGCATGATGTGATAGATCAGAATGTGATCAGGCTAAAAAGGAAAGGAAAACTGAGCAAAATACTGGTGTAACTATGACACTATCCATTAGTAACAGATAAGAGGAGGAAGCAAGCAAGCATACATATCACTGAGTGAAGATTACAACAGTACAATAAATATTTCTCGTGGTTCAAGGAGTTTGCATGTGAAATTCAATTTTAAAAGGTTAAAGTTACTGATGTAAGTACTTTTGCAGTTCAATGACAAATATAGAATAAAGAAGATAGTTTTGAGGATGGATTAGAGAGAAACTGGTATGATAAAAGAAGTTGTAAATAACAGTCCCTGACAATGATATAGTGGATAAGCATGGTTTTCTAAGCACAGTAGGACCACCTATCTGCAGGGAATATGTTCCAAGAACCTGCTGCAGATACCAACACCACAGAGTGTAGCAAACCCTATATATAAGTTGTTTTTCATTTACATACATAAATGTATGAAAGAGGGGAAGGTACCTAGGGACTGGCAGAGAGCATGTATAATCCCTTTATATAAAGGGAAAGGGGACAAAAGAGATTGTAAAAATTATAGAGGAATAAGTTTACTGAGTATACCAGGAAAAGTGTACGGTAGGGTTATAATTGAAAGAATTAGAGGTAAGACAGAGTGGGTAGGGGATGTGTAGATCAAGTGTTTACATTGAAGCATATATGCGAACAGTATTTAGAGAAAGGTAGGGAAGTTTTTATTGAATTTATGGATTTAGAAAAGGCATATAATAGAGTGGATAGAGGAGCAATGTGGCAGATGTTGCAAGGATGTATATGGAATAGGTGGTAAGTTACTAAATGCTGTAAAGAGTTTTTATGAGGATAGTGAGGCTCAGGTTAGGGTGTGTAGAAGTAGGTCTTAGACAGGGATGTGTAATGTCACCATGGTTGTTTAACCCTTTGAGGGTTTCGGACGTACTAGTACGGCTTACGACCCAGGGTTTTTGACGTACTAGTACGCCTAAATTCTAGCGTCCTCAAATCTAGTGGGAGAAAGCTGGTAGGCCTCCATATGAAAGAATGGGTCTATGTGGTCAGTGTGCACGGTATAAAAAAAATCCTGCAGCACACAGTGCGTAACGAGAAAAAAAAAACTTTGACCGTGTTTTTCGATTAAAACAGCGAATTTGCACTCTATTTTCGTATGGTATTTATTGTTGTATTCTAGTTTTCTTGGTCTCATTTTATAGAATGGAAGACATATTACAGAAACTGAGATGATTTTGACTGGTTTTACAATGAAAAGTACCTTGAAATTGAGCTCAAAGTAGCAGAAATGTTCGATTTTTACCAAAGTTCAAAAGTAAACAAATCATGCTAAGCGTCCAATACACATCAACTGGTGAGTCTAATATCTTTCGCAAGTGTGCTGATATTATTTATACCATTTCTACACTAATGCAGTAGTCTGCATAACAGTAAATCTTATTTTTTTTGTAAGAATAAAAATTCAAAGTGGAAAGCCAAAGAAATATAAGAGGGTCCTGGGGATGTGACTAACGAACAGAGAACTTGTTATTTTAGTGCCAGGAATGTCTTTCTTGTTTATTCTGGACCCTATTCGGAAATTGGCATCTTTTGAAATTTGTGTGAAATTGGCAAAATTGCTAAATTCTGACCACTTTATTGGATAGTTTAAATCGGTAAATGGGTGGTTTCTTGTACTCATTCGATAGAAAAAATGGGGTTCTAGCAAAATAGTTATGATTTTGTCGACTAGTACACTGGAATTGCCCAAAAATAGGGCTCAAAGTGGGCAAAATCACCGATGCGTAAACATCGTTGAGACCAACAACTTCACGAGAGCATAATTCCCTAAGTTTTCCATCAAATTTCATACTTTTGGCGCCATTATGATTGGGAAAAGATTCTCTATCTTTTCATAAGAAAAAATTTTTTTTTTTTTTTTTTGAAATTTGGCCGACCCTGAGAACAAGTCTCTGAGAGGACCTGTCGACCCCCAAAGGGTTAATAATTAAAACATTGAGAAAAGGCAATGAGATATTTTCTTCAAACTCAACAGTAAAATTTATAGGAGCTAAACATGAAAGATATGCAAAAAAATGTACATTATAAGTTTTTTTTTTTTTCCAACAAGTCGGCTGTCTCCCACCGAGGCAGGGTGACCCAAAGAGAAAGAAAATCCCCAAAAAGAAAATACTTTCATCATCATTCAACACTTTCACCTCACTCACACATAATCACTGTTTTTGCAGAGCTGCCCAGAATACAACAGCTTAGAAGTATATATGTATAAAAATACACAATATATCTCTCCAAACTGCCAATATCCCAAACTCCTCCTTTAGAGTGCAGGCACTGCACTTCCCATTTCCAGGACTCAAGTCCGGTTATATAAAATAATCGGTTTCCTTGAATCCCTTCACTAAATATTACCCTGCTCACACTCCAACAGCTCGTCAGGTCCCAAATACCATTTGTCTCCATTCACTCCTATCTAACACGCTCACGCAGGCTTGCTGGAAGTCCAAACCCCTCTCCCACAACACCTCCTTTACCCCCTCCCTCCAACCTATTCGAGGACGACCCCTACCCCGCCTTCCTTCCCCTACAGATTTATACGCTCTCCATGTCATTCTACATTATAAGTATTGTACATAATGTATTTTAGTTGAGAAAAGCAATAAAGAATTTCTGAATGAAAAATACTTTTAATTATTTTACAGCTAAAGACTGATCAAATTAACCTGAATGTCATTTGGGCTGAGCATAAAGAATACCTAGTTAAAATACCAAATAAGTTAGTGTTGCACTAACTGGGAAAAGATTGAAAGGAAGTACTTGGTGGGATGAAGCAGCACTTGGCATATATGTAAGTTTATTTAGGCACAGTTACACATAAGTTCAATTATCATACATAGTGAAAATTACCTAGGATAATACCCCCAGAAAAGTCAGATAAAGTGACTTAATTCCAATGAGGTACTTCTTAAGAAAATAATGAAGTGGATTCTGTTGATTCAGAGTATGGGGTCATGTGAAGACTGGCACAATGAAAGAAAACATAAATGAAGAATTTGGAAGAAAGAATCTATTACTATAATCCCCTGATTAGCAAAAATTTCCTTAAGTGTGATTTCAGTTAGCAAATATAGATATATCAAGAACGCTTACACTTGAAGAATGAGACACTCTTGCAACATTTGGGAAACTCTACTGAGGAAATGTTTTGGCAATCACTGGCTTCTTCAGTTCAATACAGAGAAGAACAGTGTTAAATGAGAAGGAGAATGAGGTAATCAGTCACTCAGCCTGGAGTCAATGTGTTCAGTCCACAGTAAAGTTACCCAAATGTTGCAAAAGTGTCTCATTCTTGAACTTGTCAATTTTCTAAACCATTTACATCACACACACACACACATTTACACTTAGCAGGAACCTGTTACCTTTTCCTATTCACAACTATGGAAACCCCGAATTATTTTTAGAAACTTTGCACTCTCCTACACAAACTTTTTTCAGCAAATCTTTAACTTACATATCCCTAAACTCATTTACTATATAAATTAGAGTATTATACATAAATGACTACTGTACAACACAGCAAATACTTTTGTGTTAAAAACGAAGTAGAGTAGGGCCCCATTTATATGGCAGGTTAGGTTCTGGGCTACAGCCGTAAAGTGGAAATTACCACAAAGTGGAACGCCATTTTTGTCTACTTATAAATGCACATAAATATCAGATAACAAGTTTACACTAACATATATTAAGTTGGCAATAGAACTAGGTACTAAAAAACAATAAAAAAGTAAAATACACATATAGTATATTCATTACTTACCTTAAAATATTTGTAAAATAATGTAGGGTGAGATGAATAGTATTTATTGTAAGAAATCAAGTGTGGTATGTATGGTAGCCAGCGAAACAACCATACCTACCATACCAGGCCCACCCACCCACACATAATATTCTATGACATTTAAAGCATCCCAGAGCAATAAAATGCACACAGGTCTCCCTCAACATTTGCGTTTTCCACTTCTGCAGGCTTCGAACATTCGCGAATTCCCAACCGCCAAATTCCCAGCCTCCAAATCACATTTATGTTGAGGACTTTGAAGGTGGTGAACGACATTGATAGAGGTATAAGTCCCTACAAAACTCTCTTTGTAGATATGAAGAAATGGTCTCAGCTGCCCATCACAATGTTTTTCACAAGGAAACCTGCCACAACAGCCCCCATCCCTTTACACAAGGTTTTATCGAAGCTAAAACCTTGGGTAGTTTCAAATTTAGGTTGGTTAACCCTCTAACTGTCCAAACGTAGATCTACGTTTGTGCACGTAGCTCTCCGCCCTCGATTTTCTCCATAAGAAAGAATGTAAAAAAAATGTAGATCTACATTTGGAGCGCTACGCAAGCAAACGTAGATCTACGTTTGGACAGTTTAAGGGCTAAATACATGAGTGAGAGAGGTTGGATTTGAGTGGGACTTGCACCTGAGCAAATAGAATTATAAGAACATAAGAAAGGAGGAACACTGCAGCAGGCCTGTTGGCCCATACTAGGCAGGTCCTTCACAATCCATCCCACTAACAAAATATTTGCCCAACCCAATTTTCAATGCTACCCAAGAAATAAGCTTTGATAATTCTATTTGCCCATGTGCAAGTCCCACTCAAATCCAACCCCTCTCACTCATGTATTTATCCAAGGCTACCCAGATTTCAGCCTCAATAACCCACCTAGGCAGACTGTTCTGCTCATCAACTACCCTATTTCCAAACCAATACTTTCCTGTATCCTTTCTTAATCTAAACTTGTCTAATTTGAATCCATTACTGCGGGTTCTCTCTTGGAGAGATATCCTCTAGACCTTATTTATATCCCCTTTATTGATACCCATCTTCCACTTACACACTTCCATCATGTCTCCCCTCATTCTTTGTCTAACAAGTGAATGCAATTTAAGGGTCTTAAATATTTCTTCATAAGGAAGATTTCTAATGCTATGTATTAATTTAGTCATTCTACACTGAATGTTTTCTAATGAATTTATGTCTATTCTATAATGTGGAGACCAGAACTGAGCTGCGTAATCTAGGTGAGGCCTTACTAATGATGTATAAAGCTGTAATATAACCTCTGAACTTCTGTTGCTTACACTTCTTGATATACATCCCAGTAATCTGTTTGCCTTATTATGTACGCTTAGGCATTGCTGTCTTGGTTTAAGGTTACTGCTCACCATAACCCCCAAGTCCTTTTTGCAGTCTGTATGGCTAAGTTCTACATTATTTAACTTATAAGTACTAGGGTTATGGACACTCCTGAACTTCAGAACCTTGCATTTATCTACACTGAACTGAATCTGCCATTTTTCTGACCAGGTATTGAGTTTGTCTAAATCCTCCTGAAGTTCCCTGATATCTACGTTTGAATCAATTATCCTACTTATCTTTGTGTCATTGACGAATTTACTCATATCACTTGTAATATCCTCATCAAGATCATTGATATATATTATAAACAACAACGGGCCTAAGACTGATCCCTGTGGAACGCCACTTGTTACAGATCCCCACTCGGATTTAACCCCATTTATGCTCACTCTCTGCTTCCTGTCTGTGAGCCATGACTCGATCCATGAGAGCACTTTTCCCCCAATGCCACAAGCTGCCACTTTCTTTAACAGTCTTTGGTGCGGTACTCTATCAAAAGCCTTACTAAAATCTAAATAAGCAATATCAAACTCTCTTTCGTGATCAACAGCCTCAAAAGCTTTACTGAAGAAAGTTAATAAATTAGCTAGACAAGAATGGTCTCTCATGAATCCATGCTGAGTATTATTAATCAGATTATGCTTATCAAGATGGCTGCTTATAATCTCAGCTATAATTGACTAGCAATTTGCTAGTCAATTTTGTAAACAAACCAGGTGAACGCATCTGGTTTGTGTACAAGTTACAGTGTGTACAAGTTGTCTCCACATTGATACAGTAGAATAAATAAAGAGCAACACTCCCATTCTCATGTAACACCATTTTTAGATGAACTGACGCTGAGTAAAGGCATACGAAACGAATAATTTTCCACAGTTACCCCCAGTAATATTACAGTGTATACATTTTCTCTGGCGTTGGACTAGAGAAAACATTATTCTTGCCGTCACTCTTACAAGTTGTCTGGCTACCACATTTCATATTTATGTTAATTTATTCTACTGTGGGGTGTATTTATCATGTTTATATGTTACATATCATGTTTATTATATAATTTTGAAAAAATATCATAGCTGGATTAATGAAAATGTGTATGTTAATGTAATATATGACATTTAATGAGACTCCGTGATTATCATTGTTAATATGGCATCTCGAGACATAAGACACTCTTACTGATTTTAATGTGTACCTGCACACCAGCACAGTGTGTAAGTTTATTTAGGTGCAGGTTTTACAATAAATATAATTATCAGAGTGTATATATAAAATATGAAATAACTTTTAAAAACACTTGAAATTTTGGAAAGTTTCGAGACATAATGGAGAGACGCAGTGCTCACAGAGAATGCAAATAAACCAGGTGGGGTGCAGTGGCCATATTAAAAAGTTAGGTGGGGGAGCCATATAGCGAGTTTTGGTCCTAATTTGAAATGTCCATATTAGCGGAACACTGTAAAGCAAAATGCTGTAAAGCGGGGCCCTACTGTATACCTAAAGCAAAATTAGCCACCACGTGAAATTCTTACTTCAACATTTTGTGTAGATGCTTGTGGTACACCTTCTAGCTCAAGATTCTCCCCTTCATCGGAGTATCCATCTTCTCTTCGCCGTTTTTTACCTTTCTCGTGAAGTTTATGTTTTTTGCCCATGCTCCCAGGAAGACTCTGAAATAAATATAATGCATATCAATAATCACTCACATGGAAAACAACCTTGTCACAGAAGTGTTCCTTGGGTCTATACATTAGAAGTTAACCTAAAGTACTATACTGTACTGTATAAAAATCAAAATGAAGGTAACTAAAAACAATGGTTAAATATGCCTAATAATCTAAGCCACTGCTGTGGATTCTGTCTTGGTCAGATATTTTCATCACATTATTTATATCCTCTTTATTATTTCATTATGTTTCAATCATATCCTCCTAATTCTATGTTTAGTGATACAGTCATTGAACACTTCTCTTTGGCAGATTTTGGAAGCAATATATATATTCAGTTGTAAATACTGAATGAATTTTACATTACTGACAGTATTATGTTGCGCAAAGAGTAAGAAATGTAATCAAATCTCATGAAACTTGCCCACCTCAGCCTTAAAAACCTAATGTAACTTAACCTTATTCTACCATCGGTCTCTTTGCATGCACTGCTCCTCTACTTACATTTACTGTACTTGGCCTGGCCATAACACTAAGCAGTGACTAGTGCTGACAGTGTTATTTGTGCCAATAAATTTGTTTGCTAATACCAAAATGACAAGAAAAACTATATCACAATGCAGTTAAATCATATTATTATTATAATCAAAACCAAGTGCTAAGCCCACAAGGGTCGTATAGCCAATAACTTGTATGTACCATAAAATATAAAATAATGTCCGATTTTTACCGAAGAGCATTCTTCAATTATAACCCTACACCTCTCCAGAGCAAAAATTCAGTACCTTCGGCCTATCTTCATGGGAAAGATTTCTGATACATGGGAGGATCGATCCAGCTAGATGGATCAAGATTATTATTATTATTATAATCATGGGAGAGTGCTAAACCCATAGGGATTATAGAGCCTGTGGGGGGAGAGATGGAAGGTATTCAGGCTTAATTCAGGGAACTGGAGCACAGAACCAATTCCCTAGATCAAGAGCCCCTCACCAGCATCAAGGAACCTCCCATGAGTAAGTTGGATCAAGGGTTTTCGCTTGGAAATTCAAGCTACATAGCTAAATGAATTATATACATATGACACCTAATTAGCTCAAAATCTTAAAGCTGCAATGTTTAACTTGGCTCTGTGGAGTCGCCATAGCCCATTCTCAAGTCCAGCTAGAATAAGTAATTAAGTTTATTAAGTAACATTTAAAAAAAATGAATGATTACAATTTTTCTTACATAAACTTTTTTTTTATTTCTTTATGCCATACAAATAATGTACTTTACGTGTAATAAAACATTATTAGGCACAAAAGAAAGCCACTGGCAAGCAAGTAAGTATATTTAAGCACAGGTACACATAAGTATATTTATCATACATAGTAACATGTGTATAAATTACCTAAGATAACCCCAAAAAAAAAAAAAGTCAGATGAAGTGACTGATTTCCATTTTGGCAAACTAATCCTAATGCTTAAATGTTACTTGAAATTTAGACAGAGTAACAAGTAGGATTTCTTACGCAGTTAACTATAGTCATATGTAATACCCCAGCTGGCGATACAATCAAAATTAAGAGCTAAACCCACAAGAACAGTGTATGCATAGTGACCTGTGTAACTTTATTCAAATATAGGTACACAAATAGCTACATAAATTTTCATACATAGCAACATATGTGAAGGTTACCCAGGATAACCCAAAAAGTCAGTGACTTATTTCCACTAGGGTCCTGTGCACAGGAGCTGTGACTCGACCCCTGCAAACACAAACAGTTCAAGACATTGAGGAAATTATTCGCCACTACTGGCTTCTTCAGTCCTAGACTAAGTTACCAGGATCAAAGAGTAGGTTAATGGTTCATGGGGGTTTCAAGCCTATCCACTACGCAGTAACAATAATACTTTAATACCTAGAATAAGGATTAAAGTAGGAACACTTTAATACCTAAAATAGTGATTATAGTAGACTCTTCGTGTATACATGGTGAGAAACATACACCTCAAGTATATATATCCAGTAATAACAAAAAAAAGGCACAATATATATCCATTGTCCTAGTACTGAAGTGTCCCATCAATGTCCTGAACTGCTCATTGTCTTTATCTACATAGTAAAATCATGCTGCAGCATACGCTCTAAACATTCTGAAACCTATCAGTGGTACACTCGGGGACTAGGGAGATGGATAAAGCATATTTCTTTCAGAAAACAAGAAAGTACATCTTAGCGTAGACTCACACATAGCCTCACCAACAGCTGACTTACGATTTATAACCGGATAAATTATTATGAACTTTCTTCATCCCTATCCAAAATACCGGTTAAGTTACAGAATTTTCAGCATCATGCAAAAACTGTGATAACTTTTTTTTTCTTTCATTTCTTTGAATTTTATTAATTTGTAAAATTGAATCGCTACTTTGCAGCTAAGTTACGATTTATTACCAGATACATTATTATAAATTTTATTTTCCCTGCCCAAAATATTATTAAACTTACCATAGTCTCAACTTTATGCAAGAACTTATGACAGTTCATTTAGCTTTTAGTTATTTTTTTAATTTTATTAACTTATGAAGTTTAAATCGCAAGTTTGTTTACTTTTAGCCTGACAGAGGAGGGTCTTCCAGGTATTTTTTTTTTTCAGTTTAGTTCATTATTTAGGTAAGCTGGAGATAATTAAGGGGTATTTATGAACCTCCTTTTGCCAACATTATCATAATCATTTGTTTTCAATGAGGAGATAATTGTGTCATGACGATTTTCTTACACGGGAAAGCTTATATTAATGTAAATGATGCGTGGGTATGACTGGCATTCGTATTTTAGATACCAGGAAAAATATTACGTGCCGCTGCTGGAGTGCAGACGTTTCGCTCACGGGTCCTGAGCATCGGTGATAAATTCCCTCGGTCTCTCTTCGGGACGTTTGTTCTCGTCATACATAGCTTGCTGGGCAGTTGATCTAGGGAGTCATTCATCAGCCTTTTTTTTCTGCCCCTGCAGGTTTCCAAGGCTTGAAGGAAACTTGTTTGCTGACTTGCGGTGTTTAGTTGTGAGTGGGGACATCTCGCTCAAACCTCTGCCTTGGGCATCACTGATGAATTTTCCCTATTTTCTCCCACAAGAATGAATGGAAAACTGCGTAGGGCTATTGGCCCATGCTAGGCAGGTTCAACTCGCACCCACCCACTCTTGTCACTCAGGAGTTTCTCCTCATGCATTCTAGCAATTGGCTTAGTAGTAATTAATCAGGCATCCTGTGGCTCTGTTGGCAGTGCACTTCCCTCACACACTTAGTGTCACTGAAGAACGAAAATGCATAATACCGGCATGGGTGGAAAGGGTTGGGCACCTTTTCTTACACCTGCTGTCCCTTTTCACATAACAGTAAGTAGGTACCTGAATGTTAGTCAACTGGTGTGGACCTCATCCTAGGGAACAAGACTGAAGGACCCCAATGGAAATAAGACAAACAGTCCTTGGTAAATGCACAAACTTTCTTGGTTATCCTGGGTGGCTAACCTCTGGGTTAAAAAATCCAAACAAATTTATCTTTTGCAGCAGCTCTTTCTAGGTTTAAGAAAAGCCTTTTGTTATTGCCTGAGCTGGGAGTGTAAGTGGATATCTGACAGCTGGGAGTGTAAGTGGATATCTGACAGCTGGGGTGTAAGCTAGGGAATGCAGCTATTCTAGTTGAGAGCATATTGTTTTTGTTTTCAGATGAAGCTTTGTTTCCTCTTCATTTCTAGCCCAATTTTGAGCAGTATATTTTTACCATACTCCCAGGAGGCACGGTTCAATAAGGCATAAGCTTTTGTGCCCATCAACACCAGAATTAATGCTAGAAATATTGTATATTCTCCTAGATTAAATGCACATAATTAATCATTGCATGTCTAAAACATATATTTGCCCTCAAAACCATTGTCCCAATTGTATGCTATGATTTTCCAAAACAAAAATAAAAATCTTATCTTACTGTATTCCTTTCTGAAATTCTTTCTCTTTCCTTTCTTATATTGGTACCGTAATTTTTTTCTGGCTTGTCTGTCTAAAGGGAATGGAAACCATTTTTAAATGTTTTGGTTGGAGACCAATCAAAGAAATTCAGTAATGGTTTCCATTATTTAGCACTTCCTTAAGAATAATAAATAAATACGTATATAAATATATATAAATATATAAATATAAATAATATAATATATATATTATAAATATTATATATATTATATATATATATATATATATAAATATATATATATATAATATATATATAATATATAATATATATATATATTATATATAATATTTATATATATATATATAATATATTATATTAATATATATATATAATAATATATATATATATATATATATATAATAATAAATAAATATAATATAATATATATATTAATATAAAAAATATATATTATAATATATATAATAATATATATATATATATATAATAATATATATATATATATATTATATATTATAATTATATATTAATAATTATATTTTAATAATATATATATTTATATATAATTATATATATATATATATATATAATATATATAATAAAGTGGAACCTCACTTGCGAGTTTAATCATTCCATGACCTTGCTTGCAAAATGATTGCTCGTTTGCAGAGTCAATTTTCCTCATTTAAATTAATTGAAATGCAATTAATCCGTTTGGTGAAATTCTGTACTCCAGTAATTTCGCTAATATCATCATACGGCTATTTATCTATCGCAGTTCATCTAATATGACATAACAAACAATATAAATAACATAGAAACGTGATACATACTCTAGAATGAATAAAATACATCATTATGTAACAGGTAGAGGCGGCCACAACCGCTCCCTCTTTGTTGTGGTAAACACTGCCATCTAGTGATGGCCGTTTGAAGTCGTCTATTATTTATTATTAATTATGTAGTACATTATTATTATACATATTATTATTGTTATTGTATTATATTATTATACTATTATTATTATACGTATTATTATTATTATACAGTGGACCCCCGGTTAACGATATTTTTTCACTCCAGAAGTATGTTCAGGTGCCAGTACTGACCGAATTTGTTCCCATAAGAAATATTGTGAAGTAGATTAGTCCATTTCAGACCCCCAAACATACACGTACAAACGCACTTACATAAATACACTTACATAATTGGTCACATTCGGAGGTAATCGTTATGCGGGGTCCACTGTACATATTATTATTATTATTATTATTATTATTACTATTATTATTATTATTACAGTATAAATAATTTAGTAATATTTAGTGAAGGGATTCAGGGAAACCGGTTATTTTCATATAGTCGGACTTGAGTCCTGGAAATGGGAAGTACAATGCCTGCACTTTAAAGGAGGGGTTTGGGATATTGGCAGTTTGGAGGGATATGTTGTGTATCTTTATATGTGTATGCTTCTAGACTGTTGTATTCTGAGCACCTCTGCAAAAACAGTGATAATGTGCGAGTGTGGTGAAAGTGTTGAATGATGATGAAAGTATTTTCTTTTTGGGGATTTTCTTTCTTTTTTGGGTCACCCTGCCTCGGTGGGAGACGGCCGACTTGTTGAAAAAAAAAAAAAAAAAAAATAATTTGTAATTTTTATTCACACAAAAAATATAAGATTTACTGTTATGCCTTATTCCAATAATTGTATAAATAATGGCAACCCATTCATGACTGCATATTGGAATGGACAGTGATGTCATTTGTTTACTCTTGAGCAGTCAAGCAAACGAGCATTTCTCCCTCGTTGAGCTCAATTTCTAGGTACTTTTCGTCATGAAAGCAATCAAAATCATATCTATTTCTGTAATATATCTTCCATTCTATCAAATGAGCCAAAAAAAACGAGAATACAACCATAAAAACCATACGAAAATACCGTAAGGGGTGGCTAATTGCTGAGAAGTGAATTCCATTATTTATGCTCCGATTTCTTTCATTTTTGGTGTACACTAAGAAGCATCTTTCCATCATACATTGCCCAAGTTTCAATAAGATAGTCCAACAAACAAATGAGATACAATTCCCTAGATCAAGAGCAAGAGCCCCTCACCAGTGTAGGAACCTCCCTAGAGGTCTGCTCGCTTATGGAAATTTTGCTCGCGTATGGAAGCAAAAAATCAACCCATTGACTGCTCGTATGTGTATTTGGAAAAACTCACACGTGGATGCACTCGCAAGTAGAGGTTCCACTGTATTAACAATAAATGCATTTTATACAGAATAACTATATAGTAGACCCCTAGTTTTTATAATTAATCCATTCCAGAAGATTGGCCTAAATCTGAAATGGCCGAAAACCGAAGTAATATTTCCCCTAAGAAATAATGTAAATCCAATTAATCCATTCAGACACTTAAAAATATTAACAAAAAATACATTATATAGAGAATAACTATAGTTTTACATGCAGAAAACAAAGAGAGATAAATATAAATGACTAATTTTAATGATAAACATTACATAGCTTTATTGAAGACTCTTGTTGGTGAATAGTATTTATTTGTAGTCCCAGAGGGACTACATCCCAGGCATATAGCTACATACACTGCAACCTACAGCCATATTATTACCATCGACTTACCATGCTCACTGAGTTTAATCATTTCTAACAACTACCTTTAGATGCCATTATAAACAAAGGGAGAAGTAATGAGTAATTCATCCCAAGAATTGTAAACAAAAGCCTTCTGTACGATTAAATGCGTTTACTGGGCCAATGCAAACTAATACACGTTTTCTCTGAGGCTGGACCAGAGAAAACGTAATGTTTACCCTCCACCGATCCCTCCATAGCATATAAACATTGCATGTTTATGTGCTATGGAACGTGTTTCTTATAGTAGAATTTTGAAGAAAATATCATAGATGGATTAATGAAAATATCTTTATTAACCTAAAATAAGACATTTAATGTGCCCAAGAGTGATTGTTATTAAACATATATCGCATATAAACATTGCATTTTATATGCTATGTAACGTGTTTCATTACATAATTTTGAAGAAAATATCATAGATGGATTAATGAAAATGTCTATATTAACTAAAATAAGACATTTAACCCTTAAACTGTCCAAACATAGATCTACATTCACACGCGTAGCACTCCAAATGTAGATCTACTTTGTTTTTACATAAGAAAGAATGTAAAATCGAATGTATATCTACATTCAGAGCACTACGCGCATGAACGTAGATCTATGTTTGGACAGTTTAAGGGTTAAAGTGCCCAAAAGTGAGTCATGAACATATGAGCAGCCCAGGTGGACGCATCTGGTACCATCAGTTTCCCAGCCAATGTACAAAACCCGGGGGGAAATTTTGATGAGAAAAAAGTGCTCGAAATCTTAATTGTACGATTTCCACACTGGCTGAAAACCAGGGATCCACTGTAGTTTTACATACAGAAAACAATGAGAAATAAATATAAAGGACTAATGAAATGGGTAAATGAACATTTAACATCACTTTTACCTTTATTGAAGACTGTTGTTGGCATATGGAAGATGGCGAGGAGGGGAGAGGGAGGAGAGGTTATCTCTGCCACCATCACAAACCACCCTCAAACCACAATCACTACCACCCTCTACCACCATCACTACCACCCTTTGCCACCATCACTACCACCCTCCCCCACCATCACTACCACCCTCTGTCACCATCACTACCACCCTCTGCCACCATCACTACCACCCTCTGCCACCATCACTACCACCCTCTGCCACCATCACTCCCACCCTCTGCCACCATCACTACCACCCTCTACCACCATCACTGCCACCCTTTACCACCATCACTACCACCCTGTACCGACGAGAAACAAAGCCAGACTGACTCAGAATGCTTTGGATGCTTTGTATGGGCACGGGCAGATACATTCGGTATGGCGGACCACTGTCAACTCGACAAAAACCGAGGTGATGAACGAAAACTGGGACAAAATTTTGATGAAAGCCTTTGAAAAACCGAATTCGACAAAAACCAGGGCAAACGAAAACCGAGGTTCCACTCTGTGTGTGTGTGTGTGTGTGTGTGTGTGTGTGTGTGTGTGTACGTACTCACCTAATTGTACTCGCCTAATTGTGGTTGCAGGGGTCGAGACTCAGCTCCTGGCCCCGCCTCTTCACTGATCGCTACTAGGTCCTCTCCCTCTCTGCTTCCTGAGCTTTGTCATACCTCTTCTTAAAACTATGTATGGTTCCTGCCTCCACTACTTCACTTGCTAGGCTATTCCACTTCCTGACGACTCTATGACTGAAGAAATACTTCCTAACATCCCTGTGACTCGTCTGAGTCTTCAGCTTCCAGTTGTGACCCCTTGTTTCTGTGTCCCCTCTCTGGAGCATCCTATCTCTGTCCACCTTGTCCCCTTTAAAATCAGGCATAATTACAGATAATACCACAGACCACTACCCTACTTTCCTCATAACAACTCTTGGTAAACTACCCCAAGACACTACTAAAGTCACCTTCAGACTTCACAATGAGGCAGCCATTAATAACTTCGCAACAGCATTAGCAAACATTGATTGGCACACTGAGCTAGAAATCTATACAGATATTGACGAATGTATTAATAATTTTCTAAAAAAGACCCAATACCTCTATAACAAGCACTGCCCTAAAAAAACTAAACAGATGACAGCAAAGAGGACTGAACAGTCCCTGGCTAACACCCAGCATTCTCAATCCATAAATACAAAACCCCAATATGAAAAAACAGTCAAATGGGTCACAAACCAAGACCAAACAAAACTTACTCGTCAATCCAACCAGCCTGATAAAAAGGGCAAAAAAATTGTTTTATGAAACAATTACCAATTTACGAGGGATAAAAAAAAGACCGAAACACTATCGAAATTCTGGAAAAAAAAAGAATCACGAAATAGCGAAAAAAAATTACAAAATCAGATGAACCCCAACTCCCCCAACAAAACGCAAACGACTCAATGATTTCTTCTCCAATAGGAAAAAACCCTTTCCCATAAAATCCCAAGCCAGTACCCCACCAAATAACTACCCTCACCGGAAACTACCCGAACACACTGTTCCTAGCTCCGCAAACCCCTACGAATCTCCCTTATTTCAATGCACTAAAAAACAAGCAGGAGATTTTAAGACCTTACCCCCCTTTTATATATAAAAAAGGTCACAAGCTATTAATCATTGCAAAACTCTTTTCAAATCCATTAATCCTCCACTTTCCCCACAGTACTCAAAAAAGCAAGGGGCACCCCGATCCACAAAGGAGAGACCAAAAAGAGTTAATAACAAGCCAAAATCCAACTTCCCCCCTCCCAAAAATCTTTGAAAAAAAATTCATAAAAAATCTACTCCTACCTTATCTCCCCGAACATACCAAACCCCCGCCAAATTTTTTATTCAGGGCCAAAAAAAATACTAATGATGCTATTAACACATCAACATATATACACGCAATAGAGAAAAAAGAAGTCCCACTGGGGGTCTTTATTGACTACGTAAAGCTTTTGATCAGTTGACCATGACTTGCTCCACTAAAATTTCACACATGGGATAAAAGGGCACTCCCTCAAATTTCCCAATCATCCTCAGCAAAAAACCAATATGTTACCAAATGGGGCAAAACCTTTTGGGGAACCAATTTCAGTTGGGCCCCCAAAGTTCCCCTTGGCCCCTTTTCCCTTTTTCCCATACATAAAGACCTTCCAAAGTTCGCAATTACTCAAACCCACACATTTGCAGATCACTACATACTCTTTTCTCACCCAGCCCATCACACTACCAATACTGTAAATACCGAAATTTCAGAAAAATATCTACCTGGATAGGACTAACAAATTTCACTAAACATTGACAAAACCACTTCATTCATTTGGAAAAAGAGCTACAATTCCCTCTTTAAAAATAAGAAAACGGGTCACCTATCCAAAACAAAAAGGGAAAATTCTTAGGAATCCACCTTAAATAACCAATTTCATACACATATACAAAAAATTTTTTAAGAAAATTTCCAGACTGTAGCAACACGAAATACGGTACATGTTTTTCCCCACACCCCCCTGGGGCCCCAATCCTCTCTATTTACCCCTATCTCACCTATGGGAATTTGTCGGGGGTCAACAACATTTTTCCCTCTCAGACCCCTAATTACCCCCCAAAAGGGTCAGTTGAATGATAACAAATTCTCACTACAGCAGCACACCCACCAATATTCAATCCTAAACCTACCACCAACAAAAAAATCCAATTATACTCACCTATTCATACTAGAACACTTAATCGAATAACCCTCCCCTCAAACATCTCCTTCCAACCTCAACAGAACACATGACCTTTAAAACCCAAAGGGACAGATCCTCTTTTTATGTTCCTCGGGTTTTTTCTCACAACAAAAACTCAATGCACATAAAAGGCCCAAAACTGGAAATTTATTACCTGTAAATATAAAAAAAACACTTCCTGTTTTTTAAATTTCAAATCTCTACTCAAAGACACTTACTCACCCCAAAAAACCCAAAAAAATACTGAAAACGAACCTTATAAATTTTATACTTAATTCTATTGTTAGTGATACTGTCATTGACCCTTCTTTTGAGATTTTGGAAGCAATATATAAATTCAGTTGTAAATAAGACTGAATTTTACATTCTGACAGGATTATGTTGCGCAAGAGTAAGAAATGTAATCAAATCTTCATGAAAACTGCCCACCTCAGCCTCAAACCTATGTAACTTAACCTTATTCTACATCGGTTCTTTGCATGCACTGCTCTCTACTTACATTTATGTACTTGGCCTGGCCATAACACTAAGCAGTGCCTAGTGCGGACAGGGTTATTTTGTGCCAATAAAATTTGTTTGCTAATACCAAACATGACAAGAAAAACTATATCACAATGCAGTTATCATCTTATTATTATAATCAAAACAGTGCTATGCCCACAAGGGTCGTATAGACCAATTAACTTTATATGTTACCATAAAATATAAACTAATGTCGATTGTACGAAGAGCATTCTTCAATTATAACCCTACACCTCTCAGAGCAGAATTCAGTACTTCGGCTATCTTCATGGGAAAGATTTCTGATACATGGGAGGATCGATCCAGCAGATGGATCAAGATTATTATTTATTATTTATAATCTGGGAGAGGCTAAACCCCCATAGGTGGGGGGGGAAAATTATAGAGCTTTGGGGGAGAGAATGGAAGGTTATTCAGGGCTTAATTCAGAGGAAACTGGAGCACAGAACACGTCCTAGATCAAGAGCCCCTCACCAGCATCAAGGAACCTTCCCATGAGGTAAAGTTGGATTCAAGGTTTTCGCTTGGAAATTCAAGATACATAGCTAAATGAATTATATACATATTGACACCTAATTAGCTTTCAAAATCTATAAAGCTGCAATGTTTAAACTTGGCTCTGTGGAGTCGCATTAGCCCATTTTCTCAAGTCCAGCGAGATAAGTAATTAAGTTTATTAATAACATTTAAAACATGAATGATTACAATTTTTCTTACTTAACTTTTATTTTATTTCTTATGCCATACAAAATATGTACTTGACGGTAATAAACATTATTAGGCACAAAGAAAAGCACTGGCAAAGCAAGTTAAGTCTATTTAAGCACAGGATAACAAAGTATATTTATCATCATAGTAAAATGTGTATAAATTACCTAAGATAACCCAAAAAAAAAAAAAGTCAGATGAAGTGACTGATTTCCATTTTGGCAAACTACTCCTAATGCTTAAATGTTACTTGAAATTTAGACAGAGTAAACACGTAGGATTTCTCCGCAGTTAAACCTTCGTCATATGTAATACCCAGTGGCGATACAATCAAAATTAAGAGCTCAAAACCCACAGATCATTGTATGGCCATAGTGACCTGTGTAACTTATTCAAATATAGTACACAAAAGCTACTAAATTTTCATACATAGCAACATATGTGAAGGTTACCAGGATAACCCAAACGTCCGTGATTATTTCCACAAGGGCCTGTGCACAGGAGCTGTGACTCGACCTGCTAACCACAAAACAGTTCAAAGACATTGAGGAAATTATTCGCCATACTGGCTTCTTCCGTCCTAGACTAAGTTATCAGGATCAAAGAGTAGGTATGGTTCATGGGGGTTTCAAGCTGTCCACTACGCAGTAACTATAATACTTTAATACCTAGAATAAGATTAAAGTAGGAACACTTTAAATACCTAAAATAGTGATTATAGTAGACTCTTCGTGTATACAGGTGTTTAAGAAAACATTACACCTCAAAGTATATATATCCAGTAATAACAAAAAAAACTGCACAATAATATCCATGTCCTAGTACTGAAGTTCCCATCAAGTCCTTGAAAACTGCTATTGTCTATCTACATAGTTAAAATTCAATGCTGCAGCATACGCTCTAAAATTCTGAAACCTTCAGTGGTAATCGGGGACTAGGGGAGATGGATAAGCATATTTCTTTCAGAAAACAAGTAAGTACATCTTAGCGTAGACTTTCACACATAGCCTCACCAACAGCTGACTTACGATTATAACCGGATAAATTATATGAACTTTCTTATCCCTATCCAAACTAACGGTTAAGTTACAGAATTTTCAGCATTCATGCAAAAACTGTGATAAAATTTTTTTTTCTTCATTTCTTTGAATTTTATTATTGGTAAAATTGAATCACTTACTTTCAGCTAAGTTACGATTTATTACCCGATACATTATTATAAATTTTATTTTCCCTGCCCAAAAATTTATTAAACTTTACCATAGGTCCAACTTTATGCAAGAACTTATGACAGTTCATTTTTAGCCTTTTAGTTATTTTTTATAATGTTAGAATTATGAGTTGAAATCGGCAAGTTTGTTTACTTTTAGCCTGACTGAGGAGGGATCTTCAGGTTTTTTTGTGTTTTTCGTTTAGCTTCATTATTTAGGTAAGTGGAGATTATTAAGGGTATTTCTGAACCTCCTGTTGCCAACATTATCATAAATGATTTGTGTTCATGAGAGATTCTTGTGTCATGCGCTTTCTTACACGGGAAAGCTTAATTAATGTAAATGCTGCGTGGGTATGACTGGATTCGGTATTTTAGATCCCAGGAAAAAATTAGTGCCGGCTGCTGGAGTGCAGACGTTTCGCTCACGGGTCTGAGCATCGGTGATAAAATTCCTCGGTCTCTCTTCGGGCGTTTGTTCTCGTCATACATAGCTTGCTGGGCAGTTGATCTAGGGAGTCCATTCATCAGCCTTGTTTTTCTGCCTGCAGTTTCCAAGGCTTGAAGGGAACTTGTTTGCTGACTTGCGGTGTGTTAGTTGTGAGGTGGGACATTCGCTTACCTCTGCCTTGGGCATCCACTGATAATTTTCCCTATTTTCTCCCACAAGATGATGAAACTGCAAGTAGGGCTATTGGCCATGCTAGGCAGGTTCAACTCGCACCCCACACTCTTGTCACTCAGGAGGTTTCTCTCATGCATTATAGGCAATTGGCTTAGTAGGTAATTGAATCAGGCATCTGTGCTCTGTTGGCGTGCACCTTGCCTCCCCACACTTAGTGTCACTGAAGAAACGAAAAATGCATATACCGGTATGGAGGGAAATGGTTTGGGCCCTTTTCTACACCTGCTGTGTGTGTTTCACATAACTGTACGTAGGTACCTGAATGTTAGGTCAACTTTAGTGTGGACTCATCTAGGGAACAAGACTGAAGGGACCCAATGGAAATAAGACAAACAAGTCCTGAGTGATGCATCTACCTTTCTTGGGTTATCTGGGTGGACTAACCTCTGGGTTAAAAAAATCCAACAAATTTATCTTTTGCAGCAGCTCGTTCTGGTTTAGAGAAAAGCCTTTTGTTATTGCCTGAGCTGGGAGTCGCGTAAGTGGTATCTGACACTGGAGTGGTAAGTGGATATCTGACAGCTGGGTGTGTTTTTTAAGCTAGGAATGCAGCTATTCTAGTTGAGAGCATATTGTTTTAGTTTTCAGAGGAAGGCTTTGTTTCCTCTTCATTTTCTAGCCAATTTGAGCAGTATTATTTTTACCATCCTCAGGAGCCGGTTCAATTCAGGAGCTCAGTTTGCAACAACACCAGAATTATGTAGAAATATGTTATTCTCTCCCCCCCCCCCCCCCCCCCCTCCCCCCCCCCCCGAGATTAAATTGCACATAATTAAATCATTGCATGTCAAAAACATATATTTGCCCTCAAAACCATTGTCCCAATTGTATGCTATGATTTCCAAAACAAAATAAAAATCTTATTTACTGTATCCTTTCTGAAATTCTTTCTCTTTCCTTTCTTTTTGGTACGTAATTTTTTTCTGGCTTGTCTGTCTCTAGGGACTGGAAAACCATTTTTAAATGTTTTGGTTGGAGACCAATCAAAGAAATTCAGTATTGGTTTCCATTATTTAGCACTTCCTTAAAGAATAATAATAAATATCGTATATAATATATATCAATATATAAATATATAAATATCTCAATCTATATTATATAAATATATATATATAATATATATATATTATTATATATATATATATATATTATATATATCTATTATAATATATAATATATATAATATATAATATCCTTATATATATATATATATATAAATATAATATTATATATATATTTATTATTATATCTATATATTATCTCTATATATATATATAAATATATAATATCTCTATATACTATATATAATCTATATATATATAAATCATCTATATAATATTATATCATATATATATATTTATATAATATATAATATATATCCTATATATATATATATCTATATATATCATATATATATATATATATATATATATATATATTATAACTATAATATATATATTCTTACTATATATATATATATATATATATAAAGGGAACTCTATTGAGGAGTTTAATCCATTCCCTTACCTTGCTTAGCACTGGTTAGCAGTTTGGCGAGTCATTTGTGTATCACCTCTCGTTTGACTGTCGAGATATGTGAAATGTGCAGAGTCGCTATGACTCCGTTGACTGGAGCGATAGTATCGTTCGGTTGAACCTGCATCGTTGTCTACTGTGATCGTCTGCTATCTATCAGTGGTCTCTCTCGCGATTCTCTTACTACTGTATGAACGCCCGTTCTCAACTGATCGACGTATATAACCGACTAAGATCAGTACAGAGAGCATACTCGTAGCGCATACAAGACACGCGTAGAAGGCGGACTAAAACATCCTTATGTACAGGTCGGGCGGCCAAACCGCTCCCTCTTTGTGTGGTAAACATGCATCTAGTGATGGCCGTTTGAATTTGTCTATTATTATACTTATTATTATGTGTGTGATATCTATGCTATTATTTTTACTTTTATTATTATTGTTATTGTATATTTTGGTATTATACTATTATTATTATACGTAATTAAGGAATATTCTAAGTGGACCCCCGGTTAACGATATTTTTTCACTCCAGAAGTTGTTTCAGGTGCCAGTACTGACCGACTTTGTTCCATAAGCAATATTGTGAATGTTATATTAGATCAGTGTGTGGATCATCTCACCAGAAGACTCAATCGCCAGCTAAGATCCGATGAAGCAGACAAGATTCGTAGAGAGAGATTCGACTCTCACACTCCGTGTACGATTGAATCTATGTTCACACATTGCTTAGGTTGGTAAGTTGCTAGTGTATGTAGAAGGGGTTACGCATAATTGGTAACAGAAAGTATGCTAGTGTAAGCTTAAGAAGTTCCTAGTGTGTATAGTGTCCTTAACTCCTATTGTGTAGTCTTGTGTTATTTTGAAGCAGGTTATGTTGTATATAGCTTTAAGTATAATGTTGTGGAGAGAGTCACGCGTCTGCAATAGAACACAATCAGTCCAGAGACAGACACACGAGTGTGAACACGCGCTGAATCACACACAGAGACACAGCATAGCGCACGAACATGAGACGACACACACAACACGGAACAAGCAGGGCTGTGTAGAGCTGTAGTAACACACGCAAAACCACACATACACAGAGAGTTCACACAGTCGTGGTGAAATTTCTGCCCACGTCTCTGAACCTTGCTCCTTTCCCCCCTTTCCTTATCCTAAGTAGAAGCTATCTCGGACCTTGATCTCACTCTCTTTTCAGGGATGAAAAAACCGGTATTTAATTTCTATAGTCGGACTTGAGTCCTGGAAACTGGGAATACGCGCTCAATGCACTTTTGTGCACTTTTAAAGGAGGGGTTTGGGTATTGGGCAGTTTGGAGCGGATATGTTGGCTTGTATCTTTATATGTGTTATGCTTCCTAGGACTGTTTATTCTGAGCACCTTCTGCAAATAACAGTGATAATGTGCGAGGGGTGGTGAATGTGTTGTAATGATGATGAAAAGTATGTTTGCTTTGTGGGGATTTTCTTTCTTGTTTGGGTCCACCCGCTCTCTCGGTGGGAGACGGCTACCTATATCTCTCTTCCTATCACTCTCTACCGCTCTATATCTCTGTTCCGTGTCTCCATGCAGTATCCTGATAACATTCTCTTAACCTCTCATAGAGACAGACATAGATATCTCATAACCCCTCTAAAAACATGTCTCTGACTATCCTCTCCATAATCATTTGTATTTTTAGTTACACACATAAAATATAAGCTTTAATGTTATGCCTTCTTCCAATAATTGTATAAAAAATGGCAACCCAATTCATGGACTGCATATTGGAATGGACTGTGATATCATTTGTTTACTCTTGAGCAGTCAAGCAAACGAGCATTTCTCCTTTCGTGGAGCTCAAGTTATCTAGGTAACTTTTCGTCATGAAATGTCAAAGTCTTCTCCACTCCTATGCATTCCTACGACTTGTATCCTTCCCTCTGTCTACTGTCACCGCCTATGTCTTCCATTCTACTTCAGTTCGCTCGCGCCAATCCAGTAAATATAACACCCGTAGAATACAACCATAAAAAACCATACGAAAATACCGTAAGGGGTGGCTAATTGCTGAGAAGTGAAGTTTCAGCCTTGTCTTTCCGTGTTATCTTGACTTCCGCGCGCATTGTCTTCCTCGCCTTCCTATCGCTGTTTGTCGTCCGTAACACTAAGAAGCATTTTCCATCAATACATTGCCCAGTCTGCCGACACAACCTTAATCACTCGATTTGGTCACCTCATGTACTAACTCAGATACTGTTGATATGCGTAAGATGCTCCTCTAGATCAGTGCAGAGCCCCTCACCCAGTCGTAGGAACCTCCCTAGAGGTCTGCTCGCTTATGGAAATTTTGCTCGCGTATGGAAGCAAAAAAAATCAACCCTAGATGCTCGTATGTGTCTGAAAAACCTCACGTGGATGCACTCGCAAGTAGAGGTTCCACTGTATTAACAATAAATGCATTTATACAGAAATACTATATAGTAGACCTAGTTTTTATAATTCCCTTCCAGAGCTTGGCCTAAATCTGAAAATGCCGAAAACCACGTACTTATTTCCCCTAAGAACTATGTAAACAATTATGACCATTCAGGGACACTTAAAAATATTACAAAATAATTATATAGGAAAAACTATTCATAGTTTTACATGCATAAAACAAAGAGAGAGTAGAATTAAATGACTAATTTTAATGATACACATTCCAAAGCTGTATTGTAAGGACTCTTTGTTGGTGAATAGTATTTATTTGTCGTCCCGAGGACTACACTCCCAGATCTGCTACCTACACTGCACATACAGCCATAAATATTCCATCGACTTCCCATGCTCACTGTTGCGCTTGTTTGTGTAACATTTCTACAACTACTTTAGATGCCCTTATAAAAAGGGAGAGTACTGAGTAATTCATCCCAAGCATAGTAATATCTGCACTCCATCTCTGCTTCTGTGTCCCGCGCTCTATTACTCAATGGTTTCCTGGGAATGCAATAATACACTTTATTCTGTCGCGCTCGCTGTACCGTGCTATGTAACACACTGTTAATGCAGCTTATCCGTCTACTCCAGATACCTACTTACCAATGATCTTGACCTATAACAGAATATGCTCCGCGCATATAACGTGCTTCATTCGTGGCCGTCACCGTGCTCTGCTCTTATTCCTTCTAACTTACTATGGTTCCGCTAATGGTGTTGTGACGCCCATCAGACCTCTCGAAGGCTAGTGTACGACATGACAATATCTCTCAAATTAGCCTAAGAGTGTAGAGATCGATCTGATATGGTTGCCGCAGTGCGTGATCGTTTGGTAGTATACATAATATTGATCCTATATCTCATACTTTGCATCGCACTTTGTCTCTATGCTCTTTGTAATCCGTGTTACTTTAGCCGCATATCTGATTGCTAAGTGTAATTATCACTGTAAGCCTGGTACATACCCTCTGGAACTAGCTTCTAGATAGCTACTCGCGTTGTCTCTCTGTCGCTACGTCGTGGACCTCGTAGCTAGACTGTGCTGTGCACGCCATAACAGATGTCGATTGTCGAACGCTATCTCTCCTCGTCTGATGCCTCTCCGCAAGTATGTAGTATGTCTGTGCATTTGTTTATAACCTAAGAAAGAATGGTAAAATCGAATGTATATCTACATAGTGCACTACGCGCTTGAAGTAGCTCTATGTTAGGATCATAGTTTAGACGGGTGTCGCTCTCTGGCCTGACTAGTAACCGTTGTGTGTCATGATGATGTGACATCGGAGACTCAGACATCTCCAATCGCGTTGGCTCTGCCCACTCACCCCGGTACCAGTCAGTTCGTCCAGCCACTGAAAGTACTGACATTCACACGGCGGGGCTCAGACATGTGTCATGATTGCGCCGCTGTCATACTTACGTAATGTCGTCATGTCACTTATATTTATCTCGATCTCTCGTCATCCATAGTTCGCTGTCTCTCTGTCAAGCGTGCTAATACAGTCGCGTGTCCTGTACAGTATCAACGACTAGACACTCACTTGCGAGAAGGAGAAGATTGAGAAGCTCAATAGGAGCATACAATGAGATAGAGTAGGTGTATTGAAACATTTGGAGACAGGCAGACGAGCTTCGCGTCGGAGCGAGAGATAGATTTGGACGATCTCGTGGGGTATGGCATGAGGGGTGGGAGGAAGGGGAGGGTAGTCTCGCCACATACTAGAGGAGCAGCTCGCATGTAACCCCAAATCACTACACCTCTACTACCATCACAACCACTGCCCCCTCTACACCATCACTTCCACCCTCTGCCACCATCAACTTCCCTCTCCCCCACCATCACTACCACCCGCTCTGCCACCATCACTACCATGCTCGGCCACCATCACTACCACCTCTGCCCCATCACTCCCACCCTCTGCCTCCATCACTCCCACCCTCTGCCCACATCACTACCACCCTTACCACCATCAGCCACCCTTTACAACCCCATCACTACCCCCTGTACCCTGACGAGAAGAAGGCGCTAGACTGACGACTCGAAGAGGTTGTAGGAGAACGTTGTGTAGTGAGCCTCGTGGTCCTGCGATCATGCGAGAAAGAGAGAGGGGACACTCTAACTGGCAGAACTCGCAGTCGCAAATAGAACTCTGAGTTGGGATGAACGATAAATGGGAAAAAGATTGTGTGTGTGAGGTTGAGTGAGAAAACGAATTCGACAAAACAGGCAAAACGAAAAACGAGGTTCCACTCTGTGTGTTGTGTGTGTGTGTGTGTTGTGTGTGATGTGTGTGTGTGTGTGTGTGGTGTGAGTGTGTGTGTGTGTGTGAGTGTGTGTTGTGTACGTACTCCCTAGGTGTACTCGCCTAAATGTGGATTGAGGGTCGAGACTCAGCTCTGGCCCCGCTCTTACTGATCGCTACTAGCTCCTTCTCCCTCTCTGCTTCTGAGCTTTGTCATACCTCTGCTTAAAACTATGTATGGTTCTACCTCCACTACTTCACTTGCTAGGCTATTCCTTCTGACGACTCTATGACTGAAGAAATACTTGCTAACATCCTGTGACTCGAGCGCGAGTCTTCAGCTTCCAGTTGTGCACTTGTTTTCTGGTCCCCTCTCTGGAACATCCTATCACTGTCCACTTGTTATTCCAACAGTATCTGTATGTCGTTATCATGTCTCCCTGATCCCCTTCTGTCCTCGTGTGTCAGTCCGATTTCCCTCACCCTTTCTCGTACAAATTCCCTGGAGCTTGGGATTAGCTGTTGCAAACCTTTGTACTTTCTCTTACTTCTTGACTTGTTGTGTGTGTGTGCATGTGTGTGGTGTCCATACGTACATACATACATTCCAGTACATATTTTTCAACAGGATGGCATCTCTAAGTCGGGAAAAATAATATGAAGCCACTATTCATGTACTGAACAACATGAAGGGGCACACTGTATAATCATTATCTTGATGTGGGAGTGTTCGTTGGTCTGTAAGCAACGTACAATGCCTTCGCAGATCTTCATGACAGTATTTAAGCAACCATGGGGTTGCTAGAGATCTTCTACCACCAAAACGATTATTGGCACCAAGGATCTACATTTATAGAACGAAGAAGGTGATCTGGAACTCTACTTACAGGTGTGTAATTGCCACATAAGTTTCCTCGGGTTGGGTTCTTGGTCCCCCCTCTTTCATTTCGATGCTATTGGTTGAACACTATCTTGTATCTAATTTTTTTTAATATTGTATAAATTTTAGCATCCTAATGGAAGCCTTGCAGGATTGGTTATTCTGTGTATGGCTGTTTGTTTGAATTAAACAGCAACTGTAATTATTTTCAGCAGACCAGCAAAGACATTACTCAGAGCAAACAATAAACATAACTTCTTTAATTACAATGTCAGATCTTTGAGCACAACATTACAATGACCTCACAGCATTACTCAATTCCCTGCCTAACCAGGTATGTTATCCCTCACAACAGAAACCTGGCTAAAGCCTGTGGAGCTAAAGATGTCAATGCCATACCTGGTTACACAGCCATGATTGTAGGACCAGAACAGCAAAGCGGGATGGAAACACTATAGACTATTCAGATCATTGAATGTCTCCAATAATTCTTGCACAAGGGAAGAAATGAGATATGTATTATAGCTAATTTAAATCAACGACCAGCAAAAACCCCTCACAATGATAAACATCTACAGCGTACACAGTCAAACATTAACCGTTTAGTGAAAAATTAGGAACATGCTACTGATGCCACATATGACAAAGACCACTTGCTGCTACTCACAGGAGGATTTCAACATAAAATTCTAATACATGACAGGACCCACACGAACTGAATTCACAAACACTATGAGCAACTGCTTGTTGCTACCAACAATAACAGAACGTAACAAGAATCTCTGAGACTAGTATCTCTTATTAGACCACATTGGACTAACACCATATCCTCTTTAAAATCAGGCATAATTACAGACAACACCCACACCACTACCCTCCTTTTTCATAACCAACCTGGGTATAAATTGCCCCAAGTACCCCTACTAAGTTACCTTCAGCTACATAACAAGGAAGCTGTTTATACTTTATTCCAGCACTGAATAACATCGACTGGCATACTGAGCTTGGAAAACTATACAGATGAGGCGACGCCGGAGGAGCAGGTCGTAGGGTACCATCAGTCTATAAGCCATGTCTACGGCCCTCATTGCTGTACATTTCTACAAGATAGATGGACTGAACACATTGATTCGAGGCTGAGGGACTGATTACCTCAAATTCTCCCTCTCCTTTACACCTTTCTGTTGTATTGGGAACTGATAAAGCCACTGTGTGGCGAAACATTTCCTAAATAAAGTTTCCCATATTTTGCATAAGTGTCTCAATCTTCAACTTGTCAATTTTCAAAACCCTTCATCACAACTGTCAGACACTGTGTCCTCATGGGATCTTGATTCAAAATTCTTCAAACTTGTCCATCCCTTTAGACGAAGACCTACTTCGACTAGTGGATGGTACCACTATGACCCCGCCTCTTCCTGCTATGCCTCACCTGACAGTATATAAGCCACATCTACGGCCCTATGCGGTACTTTCTACAAGATTTATGACTGAACACCTCGACTCGAGGCTGAGGGATTGATTTACCTCAAACTTCTCTCTCGTACACTGTTTGTTTGGATGAAGAAGCCCTGTCTGGTGAAATGTTTCTAAATAAAATTCCCATATTTTGCAAAGTGTTGGTAAATATTTGTATAGAGTGCCCTGTAGGCTTTAAATACTGGGACTGAAGAGTTCCTTCAGATAAGCACATGATGCCATTAAAAAGGGCTGATCTTTGAAGACGTAGAGGTAGTTTCCCTAGAGGGTCAACTGACTACCTTATTCTGTGGTTCTGTAAAAAACCCTCCAGGTTTAGTGCTCCCCCCTGTTCCATGCATATAACAGTTAATTGCATTAATAATGGCAGGTGATATAAATGATGGGTGTACACTTTGTAAATGGAATAAAGAACAAAAAGGGCACAATATTCGGAACAATATACAGATATAATGCCCATAGGAGAGAGAAGCTTATGGTGACATTTTGGTCCGGCTTGGGCCCTTAACTAGTCTCTGCCCTCCTGCTCAGTTACGTAATTGGCTCCCTTTCTTCATGTGTTAGTGTGACTTATTAGTGGTCCAATCATAGACGAAACATCGTCATAAGTTTCTCCTATGCGCAGGAGATATTTGTGTATGAGTTTGTAAACTTGGTATTTTTTCTTATTTTAACATTTAGGTATGTTAACTTACCATTCTTCCAGTCCATATCAACTTTATGCACCATGATTGCCTCGAGAAATTGCATAGAATTCTTGGCTTTCAGCATACGAATTACTCACCTCTCTACCGTCTCGTGAGAGATGATTGTTTCCTGAGGGAGAGAAACTACTACATGCGGCCAGCCGTCTCCTTCACCACCTTTATCAAGTATGGTGTGATTATTCTCTTTTTGTTCCTAATATTAATAATAATATACTAATGTCTTTATTTCTAAAGTACATGTACATGGTGTACAGGCTGACTTCAGTGACATACTGCTACAAATGAAATCGCTTGTTATTGTCCCCGGAAGAACCCTCACCAGTCGACTAACTCAGGTACCCATTTTCTGATGGGGAAACATAGACAAATGGTGTGAAAAAAAACACACTCCTGTGTCTATCCTGCAGGGAATTGAACCTGAAACTCTTGCCGTGTGGAAGCAAGAGTTTCACCGGCAAGGACAGCATAAATAATATTGGTTGCATTTTAGTGTGTAAATACTGTACCTCGCCCTCTCTTAAAACTCTGATCTTGGCCAACCCAGTTCCTTTAAATCTGTTCTGGGGGGGGTCAACAATCCTTCAGATACTGTACATTATTACTGTTACAAAATTGCCTTCACTTACCGGCAGGTTAGGTTCCAGGCACCGCTGTAAAGCGGAAATCGCCGTAAAGTGGACACCTTTTTTCCCCGCTTATAAATGGAAATTCTAAATATAGTAATAAGTTTACACTAACATATATTAAGTTAGCAATAGAACTAGGTATTAAAAAACAACTAAAAATAAAATGCACATATAATCAGTGGACCCCCGCTTAACGATCACCTCCCACTGCGACCAATTATGTAGTGTATTTATGTAAGTCGTTTGTACGAGTATGTTGGAGTCTGAAATGGACTAACCACTTCACAATATTCCTTGATGGAACAAATTCGGCCAGTACTGGCACCTGAACACATATTTGGAATGAAAAATATCATTAACCGGGGGTCCACTGTACACTCATACTTACCTTAAATATTTGTAGTCTGTAATCTAGAGTGAGATGAGTAGTATTTATTTGTAAGAAATCAAGTTGGTATGTATGGCGTTCAGCCAGGCTTTACCATACCAGGGCCACCCTACCCCACACATAATAGTTCTGTTTTTTTATATGACATTTAAGTGGTCCCAGAGCGATAAAATGCATATACATTCACTCATTAATTTACCCTTAAAAATATTTCTAGTCTTAATGTAGAGTCAGAGGTGAGTAACGAGATAAAATTAATAAATGCGTAGACAGAGAATGAGTACTGAGAAACAGGCCCAGATTTATGTAAACAAACCAGGTGTTGCGAGTTTTTGTAACACACCAGGAGAACACATCTGGTGTTGTATACAAGTTGACATTGTGTACAATGTTGTTCTCTATTGATACAGTAGAATAAATAAAGAGGAACACTGTGTTCAAGTTTGTCTCTAAAAGGATACAGTAGAATAAATAAAGAGGAACACCTCCGTTTCTCATTGTAACACCGTTTTAGAAGAATGACGCTCTGAGTTGAGGCATACGAAAGGTATAATTTTCTACAGTACCCGAGAAACACATTTCTTCTGTTGTTGATAGAGAAACATATTATTCTTGCTGTCCTCGTACAGTTGTCTGGCTACCACATCTCATATTTATGTTGATTTACTCTACTGGGGGTGTATTTCAATCAAATCAAATAATCAAATCAAATCAAATCAAATCAAATCAAATCAACGTTTCTTTCTATAAGGATTACAATGTCAGGGTTTACAGATTTTTGTTATTGTGTGGTTTACATGTAATAAAATACTAATTACAGGAGGGGGCACACTAGAAACACCTAGCAAGGCTAGGCATTTTGGGCAAACTTAGATTAATTCTTAACCCTAAATTATTACAAATTGTTGGTAAGTTGCTAACTACTAAGTGACTCAATATAGTTTGTGAGTTTAGCAATGTGACTGCTTTTGTTTTGGCAAATACATAGTTTCTATATTGAGTATCAGAAGGCAATTATGCCTAGTTAGGAATCATTATTTAAGAATAAGATACGTATTTTGTGTATAGTCACAATGGGTGAGATGAGTGGAGTGTACGTGTGAATCACGCAGGTCAGATTTTATGTAGTTAGTTGAGGGGTGTATCAGGGAGATTAAGATGTTTTCTAATGGTAGTGAATGTGTCTGCAGTTCTAGAGTTTTTAGGTTAGGTGTTCCGATTTTAGGGCCTTTGACTTACATTTGAATTTTTGTAAAGATTCGTCGGACAGGGGGATGTCGTAGAGCTTTGTGTCTGGTGAGTGTGTGGGTCCTGTCCCAACTATCAAGACAGCACTTTTAGGTAAGGTTAATATTGGAATTTTACGGACTGTATAGTAGATTGCCATTAGTAAGTGTGGATGTTCTGGAAAGGGAAGACATACTAGATCTATGAAGATTGGTGCATGGGGTGTTTGCAGGGATGGGATTAAGTGATATTCTTACTGGGCTTTTGTTGGTTATTATTGGTTTAGGTGACAATTGCTGCAGATGAACCTCAAGCCTAAAAAGCTTAGGTGACATTAGTCTCACATGAGATATGGTAAAGTGTGCAGAAGTGCATTTTTGCCGCGCCCAGTAGTTCCTCGTACTCCACTTCGGCTCCGTGCCCCCGCTACTAGACTGTTTTATGGATAGCTTTTTTAGATATGAGTTGGATATGGGTGCTGAAAATCAGGATGTTGTTTATCTCGAGGATATGCACAGGTATCTTGCCATCAATTTAATGTTTGGCAATCTAAGAGTACGTGTCAATCTTAAATGTTTAGTTGTTAGTACCTCCCGTGCTTCCCTTATCTTCCTATTATCCTACCCTCCGCAAAAAATATCATAGCTGGATTATGAAAATTTGTATACGTTTAATGTAAATATACTTTTTATTGAGGCTCTGGGATAATTATTGAGTATTGTTATCCATACTAATTGGTGTCTCGAGACTAGCACTCTGCATGATTTTTGATGTGTACTGCATACCTAGCACAGTGTGTAAGTTTTTTTTTAGGCTACCACGGTATACATAAGTATAATTATCAGGAGTAACAGTGGTCCTCGTTTATCGTATTTATCCGTTCGTAGGGTGCTACTACAGTATTATCGAAATCTAAGAATTTTCAAATCAATTTTTCCCATAAGAAATACAGTATGTAAATACAATTAATCGTTCTGACACCCAGCAGAATTAAAACAAACAATTTTTTACCTGAAATAGATGAAATACATAAACAATTTCCACATGGACATGATGAATGAACATAACAGCATAACACTTGCCTTTATTGGATTCTTCTTAGTGTTGGGAGACTGCGGATGGGGCAGAGGAGATTGGATTATTACAGTTTGGAAGGGGAAATCCCCTTCCATCAACACATTGGGTACCAATTGCTTTCGGGGTTCTTCTCTTCTCTGTTTCTTATCTACCACTAGGACCACTTGAGAGTGACTGGAGTCCTGTCTCACGAATTAACTGTCCAGAGAGCTCTGTTTTCTGCGTCGTTTTAACACTTCCCTAAAAATGGGGCAAGACTGTCACGTACATGTTGCCAACATGCCTTGAACAGCCTTGTCAGGGTGATGTATCTCCATAAATCTTTCCAATCTTATTCACATTTCAAAAATCTCCTTAATTTCTGAAGAAGGCACCTTCTTCCATCTCTCTTCCTCCTCCTCTGCAGCAAGAGAGCTGCGATTGTTGCTCTTCTGCTGGAGCTCTTGCAGCGCTCAGTGGATGAGCTCTTTGTTGTGGTCTTCCACATCCTCCAAACTCACATCCAACCCCTGGAACTCCCAGTCACAATAGATTTAACAACAGACATGGCCTCATCAGGGTCAGCCCCAACCTTCAAAATCCATTTGTAGACACAGTCTAGCCACAATTTTCTCCAAGCAAGGTTCAAAGTCCTGTAGTACTCCCTCCCCGCCGTACCTATAAACATTGGTTGTATGGGTTTGTTATTACATCCTGGCCAGTTTGGCCGCACTTAAACCACTTTCATATTGTTCAATGATTGTTTTCTTAAATTCAATGTTTTCTCCACCTTTTTTACCAAGATTGCACGAGGAGCTTCCTTTGGAGCCATGGTAGCTTATTTCGTTATTTGCAAGCCCTAAAATGAATGGAATATTATGCAATATTTCGTAGGAGCAAAGTGAGGGGATTTCAATCATATCCTCTAATTCTATTGTTAGTGATACTGTCATTGACCCTTCTTTTGAGATTTTGGAAGCAATATATAAATTCAGTTGTAAATAAGACTGAATTTTACATTCTGACAGGATTATGTTGCGCAAGAGTAAGAAATGTAATCAAATCTTCATGAAAACTGCCCACCTCAGCCTCAAACCTATGTAACTTAACCTTATTCTACATCGGTTCTTTGCATGCACTGCTCTCTACTTACATTTATGTACTTGGCCTGGCCATAACACTAAGCAGTGCCTAGTGCGGACAGGGTTATTTTGTGCCAATAAAATTTGTTTGCTAATACCAAACATGACAAGAAAAACTATATCACAATGCAGTTATCATCTTATTATTATAATCAAAACAGTGCTATGCCCACAAGGGTCGTATAGACCAATTAACTTTATATGTTACCATAAAATATAAACTAATGTCGATTGTACGAAGAGCATTCTTCAATTATAACCCTACACCTCTCAGAGCAGAATTCAGTACTTCGGCTATCTTCATGGGAAAGATTTCTGATACATGGGAGGATCGATCCAGCAGATGGATCAAGATTATTATTTATTATTTATAATCTGGGAGAGGCTAAACCCCCATAGGTGGGGGGGGAAAATTATAGAGCTTTGGGGGAGAGAATGGAAGGTTATTCAGGGCTTAATTCAGAGGAAACTGGAGCACAGAACACGTCCTAGATCAAGAGCCCCTCACCAGCATCAAGGAACCTTCCCATGAGGTAAAGTTGGATTCAAGGTTTTCGCTTGGAAATTCAAGATACATAGCTAAATGAATTATATACATATTGACACCTAATTAGCTTTCAAAATCTATAAAGCTGCAATGTTTAAACTTGGCTCTGTGGAGTCGCATTAGCCCATTTTCTCAAGTCCAGCGAGATAAGTAATTAAGTTTATTAATAACATTTAAAACATGAATGATTACAATTTTTCTTACTTAACTTTTATTTTATTTCTTATGCCATACAAAATATGTACTTGACGGTAATAAACATTATTAGGCACAAAGAAAAGCACTGGCAAAGCAAGTTAAGTCTATTTAAGCACAGGATAACAAAGTATATTTATCATCATAGTAAAATGTGTATAAATTACCTAAGATAACCCAAAAAAAAAAAAAGTCAGATGAAGTGACTGATTTCCATTTTGGCAAACTACTCCTAATGCTTAAATGTTACTTGAAATTTAGACAGAGTAAACACGTAGGATTTCTCCGCAGTTAAACCTTCGTCATATGTAATACCCAGTGGCGATACAATCAAAATTAAGAGCTCAAAACCCACAGATCATTGTATGGCCATAGTGACCTGTGTAACTTATTCAAATATAGTACACAAAAGCTACTAAATTTTCATACATAGCAACATATGTGAAGGTTACCAGGATAACCCAAACGTCCGTGATTATTTCCACAAGGGCCTGTGCACAGGAGCTGTGACTCGACCTGCTAACCACAAAACAGTTCAAAGACATTGAGGAAATTATTCGCCATACTGGCTTCTTCCGTCCTAGACTAAGTTATCAGGATCAAAGAGTAGGTATGGTTCATGGGGGTTTCAAGCTGTCCACTACGCAGTAACTATAATACTTTAATACCTAGAATAAGATTAAAGTAGGAACACTTTAAATACCTAAAATAGTGATTATAGTAGACTCTTCGTGTATACAGGTGTTTAAGAAAACATTACACCTCAAAGTATATATATCCAGTAATAACAAAAAAAACTGCACAATAATATCCATGTCCTAGTACTGAAGTTCCCATCAAGTCCTTGAAAACTGCTATTGTCTATCTACATAGTTAAAATTCAATGCTGCAGCATACGCTCTAAAATTCTGAAACCTTCAGTGGTAATCGGGGACTAGGGGAGATGGATAAGCATATTTCTTTCAGAAAACAAGTAAGTACATCTTAGCGTAGACTTTCACACATAGCCTCACCAACAGCTGACTTACGATTATAACCGGATAAATTATATGAACTTTCTTATCCCTATCCAAACTAACGGTTAAGTTACAGAATTTTCAGCATTCATGCAAAAACTGTGATAAAATTTTTTTTTCTTCATTTCTTTGAATTTTATTATTGGTAAAATTGAATCACTTACTTTCAGCTAAGTTACGATTTATTACCCGATACATTATTATAAATTTTATTTTCCCTGCCCAAAAATTTATTAAACTTTACCATAGGTCCAACTTTATGCAAGAACTTATGACAGTTCATTTTTAGCCTTTTAGTTATTTTTTATAATGTTAGAATTATGAGTTGAAATCGGCAAGTTTGTTTACTTTTAGCCTGACTGAGGAGGGATCTTCAGGTTTTTTTGTGTTTTTCGTTTAGCTTCATTATTTAGGTAAGTGGAGATTATTAAGGGTATTTCTGAACCTCCTGTTGCCAACATTATCATAAATGATTTGTGTTCATGAGAGATTCTTGTGTCATGCGCTTTCTTACACGGGAAAGCTTAATTAATGTAAATGCTGCGTGGGTATGACTGGATTCGGTATTTTAGATCCCAGGAAAAAATTAGTGCCGGCTGCTGGAGTGCAGACGTTTCGCTCACGGGTCTGAGCATCGGTGATAAAATTCCTCGGTCTCTCTTCGGGCGTTTGTTCTCGTCATACATAGCTTGCTGGGCAGTTGATCTAGGGAGTCCATTCATCAGCCTTGTTTTTCTGCCTGCAGTTTCCAAGGCTTGAAGGGAACTTGTTTGCTGACTTGCGGTGTGTTAGTTGTGAGGTGGGACATTCGCTTACCTCTGCCTTGGGCATCCACTGATAATTTTCCCTATTTTCTCCCACAAGATGATGAAACTGCAAGTAGGGCTATTGGCCATGCTAGGCAGGTTCAACTCGCACCCCACACTCTTGTCACTCAGGAGGTTTCTCTCATGCATTATAGGCAATTGGCTTAGTAGGTAATTGAATCAGGCATCTGTGCTCTGTTGGCGTGCACCTTGCCTCCCCACACTTAGTGTCACTGAAGAAACGAAAAATGCATATACCGGTATGGAGGGAAATGGTTTGGGCCCTTTTCTACACCTGCTGTGTGTGTTTCACATAACTGTACGTAGGTACCTGAATGTTAGGTCAACTTTAGTGTGGACTCATCTAGGGAACAAGACTGAAGGGACCCAATGGAAATAAGACAAACAAGTCCTGAGTGATGCATCTACCTTTCTTGGGTTATCTGGGTGGACTAACCTCTGGGTTAAAAAAATCCAACAAATTTATCTTTTGCAGCAGCTCGTTCTGGTTTAGAGAAAAGCCTTTTGTTATTGCCTGAGCTGGGAGTCGCGTAAGTGGTATCTGACACTGGAGTGGTAAGTGGATATCTGACAGCTGGGTGTGTTTTTTAAGCTAGGAATGCAGCTATTCTAGTTGAGAGCATATTGTTTTAGTTTTCAGAGGAAGGCTTTGTTTCCTCTTCATTTTCTAGCCAATTTGAGCAGTATTATTTTTACCATCCTCAGGAGCCGGTTCAATTCAGGAGCTCAGTTTGCAACAACACCAGAATTATGTAGAAATATGTTATTCTCTCCCCCCCCCCCCCCCCCCCCTCCCCCCCCCCCCGAGATTAAATTGCACATAATTAAATCATTGCATGTCAAAAACATATATTTGCCCTCAAAACCATTGTCCCAATTGTATGCTATGATTTCCAAAACAAAATAAAAATCTTATTTACTGTATCCTTTCTGAAATTCTTTCTCTTTCCTTTCTTTTTGGTACGTAATTTTTTTCTGGCTTGTCTGTCTCTAGGGACTGGAAAACCATTTTTAAATGTTTTGGTTGGAGACCAATCAAAGAAATTCAGTATTGGTTTCCATTATTTAGCACTTCCTTAAAGAATAATAATAAATATCGTATATAATATATATCAATATATAAATATATAAATATCTCAATCTATATTATATAAATATATATATATAATATATATATATTATTATATATATATATATATATTATATATATCTATTATAATATATAATATATATAATATATAATATCCTTATATATATATATATATATAAATATAATATTATATATATATTTATTATTATATCTATATATTATCTCTATATATATATATAAATATATAATATCTCTATATACTATATATAATCTATATATATATAAATCATCTATATAATATTATATCATATATATATATTTATATAATATATAATATATATCCTATATATATATATATCTATATATATCATATATATATATATATATATATATATATATATTATAACTATAATATATATATTCTTACTATATATATATATATATATATATAAAGGGAACTCTATTGAGGAGTTTAATCCATTCCCTTACCTTGCTTAGCACTGGTTAGCAGTTTGGCGAGTCATTTGTGTATCACCTCTCGTTTGACTGTCGAGATATGTGAAATGTGCAGAGTCGCTATGACTCCGTTGACTGGAGCGATAGTATCGTTCGGTTGAACCTGCATCGTTGTCTACTGTGATCGTCTGCTATCTATCAGTGGTCTCTCTCGCGATTCTCTTACTACTGTATGAACGCCCGTTCTCAACTGATCGACGTATATAACCGACTAAGATCAGTACAGAGAGCATACTCGTAGCGCATACAAGACACGCGTAGAAGGCGGACTAAAACATCCTTATGTACAGGTCGGGCGGCCAAACCGCTCCCTCTTTGTGTGGTAAACATGCATCTAGTGATGGCCGTTTGAATTTGTCTATTATTATACTTATTATTATGTGTGTGATATCTATGCTATTATTTTTACTTTTATTATTATTGTTATTGTATATTTTGGTATTATACTATTATTATTATACGTAATTAAGGAATATTCTAAGTGGACCCCCGGTTAACGATATTTTTTCACTCCAGAAGTTGTTTCAGGTGCCAGTACTGACCGACTTTGTTCCATAAGCAATATTGTGAATGTTATATTAGATCAGTGTGTGGATCATCTCACCAGAAGACTCAATCGCCAGCTAAGATCCGATGAAGCAGACAAGATTCGTAGAGAGAGATTCGACTCTCACACTCCGTGTACGATTGAATCTATGTTCACACATTGCTTAGGTTGGTAAGTTGCTAGTGTATGTAGAAGGGGTTACGCATAATTGGTAACAGAAAGTATGCTAGTGTAAGCTTAAGAAGTTCCTAGTGTGTATAGTGTCCTTAACTCCTATTGTGTAGTCTTGTGTTATTTTGAAGCAGGTTATGTTGTATATAGCTTTAAGTATAATGTTGTGGAGAGAGTCACGCGTCTGCAATAGAACACAATCAGTCCAGAGACAGACACACGAGTGTGAACACGCGCTGAATCACACACAGAGACACAGCATAGCGCACGAACATGAGACGACACACACAACACGGAACAAGCAGGGCTGTGTAGAGCTGTAGTAACACACGCAAAACCACACATACACAGAGAGTTCACACAGTCGTGGTGAAATTTCTGCCCACGTCTCTGAACCTTGCTCCTTTCCCCCCTTTCCTTATCCTAAGTAGAAGCTATCTCGGACCTTGATCTCACTCTCTTTTCAGGGATGAAAAAACCGGTATTTAATTTCTATAGTCGGACTTGAGTCCTGGAAACTGGGAATACGCGCTCAATGCACTTTTGTGCACTTTTAAAGGAGGGGTTTGGGTATTGGGCAGTTTGGAGCGGATATGTTGGCTTGTATCTTTATATGTGTTATGCTTCCTAGGACTGTTTATTCTGAGCACCTTCTGCAAATAACAGTGATAATGTGCGAGGGGTGGTGAATGTGTTGTAATGATGATGAAAAGTATGTTTGCTTTGTGGGGATTTTCTTTCTTGTTTGGGTCCACCCGCTCTCTCGGTGGGAGACGGCTACCTATATCTCTCTTCCTATCACTCTCTACCGCTCTATATCTCTGTTCCGTGTCTCCATGCAGTATCCTGATAACATTCTCTTAACCTCTCATAGAGACAGACATAGATATCTCATAACCCCTCTAAAAACATGTCTCTGACTATCCTCTCCATAATCATTTGTATTTTTAGTTACACACATAAAATATAAGCTTTAATGTTATGCCTTCTTCCAATAATTGTATAAAAAATGGCAACCCAATTCATGGACTGCATATTGGAATGGACTGTGATATCATTTGTTTACTCTTGAGCAGTCAAGCAAACGAGCATTTCTCCTTTCGTGGAGCTCAAGTTATCTAGGTAACTTTTCGTCATGAAATGTCAAAGTCTTCTCCACTCCTATGCATTCCTACGACTTGTATCCTTCCCTCTGTCTACTGTCACCGCCTATGTCTTCCATTCTACTTCAGTTCGCTCGCGCCAATCCAGTAAATATAACACCCGTAGAATACAACCATAAAAAACCATACGAAAATACCGTAAGGGGTGGCTAATTGCTGAGAAGTGAAGTTTCAGCCTTGTCTTTCCGTGTTATCTTGACTTCCGCGCGCATTGTCTTCCTCGCCTTCCTATCGCTGTTTGTCGTCCGTAACACTAAGAAGCATTTTCCATCAATACATTGCCCAGTCTGCCGACACAACCTTAATCACTCGATTTGGTCACCTCATGTACTAACTCAGATACTGTTGATATGCGTAAGATGCTCCTCTAGATCAGTGCAGAGCCCCTCACCCAGTCGTAGGAACCTCCCTAGAGGTCTGCTCGCTTATGGAAATTTTGCTCGCGTATGGAAGCAAAAAAAATCAACCCTAGATGCTCGTATGTGTCTGAAAAACCTCACGTGGATGCACTCGCAAGTAGAGGTTCCACTGTATTAACAATAAATGCATTTATACAGAAATACTATATAGTAGACCTAGTTTTTATAATTCCCTTCCAGAGCTTGGCCTAAATCTGAAAATGCCGAAAACCACGTACTTATTTCCCCTAAGAACTATGTAAACAATTATGACCATTCAGGGACACTTAAAAATATTACAAAATAATTATATAGGAAAAACTATTCATAGTTTTACATGCATAAAACAAAGAGAGAGTAGAATTAAATGACTAATTTTAATGATACACATTCCAAAGCTGTATTGTAAGGACTCTTTGTTGGTGAATAGTATTTATTTGTCGTCCCGAGGACTACACTCCCAGATCTGCTACCTACACTGCACATACAGCCATAAATATTCCATCGACTTCCCATGCTCACTGTTGCGCTTGTTTGTGTAACATTTCTACAACTACTTTAGATGCCCTTATAAAAAGGGAGAGTACTGAGTAATTCATCCCAAGCATAGTAATATCTGCACTCCATCTCTGCTTCTGTGTCCCGCGCTCTATTACTCAATGGTTTCCTGGGAATGCAATAATACACTTTATTCTGTCGCGCTCGCTGTACCGTGCTATGTAACACACTGTTAATGCAGCTTATCCGTCTACTCCAGATACCTACTTACCAATGATCTTGACCTATAACAGAATATGCTCCGCGCATATAACGTGCTTCATTCGTGGCCGTCACCGTGCTCTGCTCTTATTCCTTCTAACTTACTATGGTTCCGCTAATGGTGTTGTGACGCCCATCAGACCTCTCGAAGGCTAGTGTACGACATGACAATATCTCTCAAATTAGCCTAAGAGTGTAGAGATCGATCTGATATGGTTGCCGCAGTGCGTGATCGTTTGGTAGTATACATAATATTGATCCTATATCTCATACTTTGCATCGCACTTTGTCTCTATGCTCTTTGTAATCCGTGTTACTTTAGCCGCATATCTGATTGCTAAGTGTAATTATCACTGTAAGCCTGGTACATACCCTCTGGAACTAGCTTCTAGATAGCTACTCGCGTTGTCTCTCTGTCGCTACGTCGTGGACCTCGTAGCTAGACTGTGCTGTGCACGCCATAACAGATGTCGATTGTCGAACGCTATCTCTCCTCGTCTGATGCCTCTCCGCAAGTATGTAGTATGTCTGTGCATTTGTTTATAACCTAAGAAAGAATGGTAAAATCGAATGTATATCTACATAGTGCACTACGCGCTTGAAGTAGCTCTATGTTAGGATCATAGTTTAGACGGGTGTCGCTCTCTGGCCTGACTAGTAACCGTTGTGTGTCATGATGATGTGACATCGGAGACTCAGACATCTCCAATCGCGTTGGCTCTGCCCACTCACCCCGGTACCAGTCAGTTCGTCCAGCCACTGAAAGTACTGACATTCACACGGCGGGGCTCAGACATGTGTCATGATTGCGCCGCTGTCATACTTACGTAATGTCGTCATGTCACTTATATTTATCTCGATCTCTCGTCATCCATAGTTCGCTGTCTCTCTGTCAAGCGTGCTAATACAGTCGCGTGTCCTGTACAGTATCAACGACTAGACACTCACTTGCGAGAAGGAGAAGATTGAGAAGCTCAATAGGAGCATACAATGAGATAGAGTAGGTGTATTGAAACATTTGGAGACAGGCAGACGAGCTTCGCGTCGGAGCGAGAGATAGATTTGGACGATCTCGTGGGGTATGGCATGAGGGGTGGGAGGAAGGGGAGGGTAGTCTCGCCACATACTAGAGGAGCAGCTCGCATGTAACCCCAAATCACTACACCTCTACTACCATCACAACCACTGCCCCCTCTACACCATCACTTCCACCCTCTGCCACCATCAACTTCCCTCTCCCCCACCATCACTACCACCCGCTCTGCCACCATCACTACCATGCTCGGCCACCATCACTACCACCTCTGCCCCATCACTCCCACCCTCTGCCTCCATCACTCCCACCCTCTGCCCACATCACTACCACCCTTACCACCATCAGCCACCCTTTACAACCCCATCACTACCCCCTGTACCCTGACGAGAAGAAGGCGCTAGACTGACGACTCGAAGAGGTTGTAGGAGAACGTTGTGTAGTGAGCCTCGTGGTCCTGCGATCATGCGAGAAAGAGAGAGGGGACACTCTAACTGGCAGAACTCGCAGTCGCAAATAGAACTCTGAGTTGGGATGAACGATAAATGGGAAAAAGATTGTGTGTGTGAGGTTGAGTGAGAAAACGAATTCGACAAAACAGGCAAAACGAAAAACGAGGTTCCACTCTGTGTGTTGTGTGTGTGTGTGTGTTGTGTGTGATGTGTGTGTGTGTGTGTGTGGTGTGAGTGTGTGTGTGTGTGTGAGTGTGTGTTGTGTACGTACTCCCTAGGTGTACTCGCCTAAATGTGGATTGAGGGTCGAGACTCAGCTCTGGCCCCGCTCTTACTGATCGCTACTAGCTCCTTCTCCCTCTCTGCTTCTGAGCTTTGTCATACCTCTGCTTAAAACTATGTATGGTTCTACCTCCACTACTTCACTTGCTAGGCTATTCCTTCTGACGACTCTATGACTGAAGAAATACTTGCTAACATCCTGTGACTCGAGCGCGAGTCTTCAGCTTCCAGTTGTGCACTTGTTTTCTGGTCCCCTCTCTGGAACATCCTATCACTGTCCACTTGTTATTCCAACAGTATCTGTATGTCGTTATCATGTCTCCCTGATCCCCTTCTGTCCTCGTGTGTCAGTCCGATTTCCCTCACCCTTTCTCGTACAAATTCCCTGGAGCTTGGGATTAGCTGTTGCAAACCTTTGTACTTTCTCTTACTTCTTGACTTGTTGTGTGTGTGTGCATGTGTGTGGTGTCCATACGTACATACATACATTCCAGTACATATTTTTCAACAGGATGGCATCTCTAAGTCGGGAAAAATAATATGAAGCCACTATTCATGTACTGAACAACATGAAGGGGCACACTGTATAATCATTATCTTGATGTGGGAGTGTTCGTTGGTCTGTAAGCAACGTACAATGCCTTCGCAGATCTTCATGACAGTATTTAAGCAACCATGGGGTTGCTAGAGATCTTCTACCACCAAAACGATTATTGGCACCAAGGATCTACATTTATAGAACGAAGAAGGTGATCTGGAACTCTACTTACAGGTGTGTAATTGCCACATAAGTTTCCTCGGGTTGGGTTCTTGGTCCCCCCTCTTTCATTTCGATGCTATTGGTTGAACACTATCTTGTATCTAATTTTTTTTAATATTGTATAAATTTTAGCATCCTAATGGAAGCCTTGCAGGATTGGTTATTCTGTGTATGGCTGTTTGTTTGAATTAAACAGCAACTGTAATTATTTTCAGCAGACCAGCAAAGACATTACTCAGAGCAAACAATAAACATAACTTCTTTAATTACAATGTCAGATCTTTGAGCACAACATTACAATGACCTCACAGCATTACTCAATTCCCTGCCTAACCAGGTATGTTATCCCTCACAACAGAAACCTGGCTAAAGCCTGTGGAGCTAAAGATGTCAATGCCATACCTGGTTACACAGCCATGATTGTAGGACCAGAACAGCAAAGCGGGATGGAAACACTATAGACTATTCAGATCATTGAATGTCTCCAATAATTCTTGCACAAGGGAAGAAATGAGATATGTATTATAGCTAATTTAAATCAACGACCAGCAAAAACCCCTCACAATGATAAACATCTACAGCGTACACAGTCAAACATTAACCGTTTAGTGAAAAATTAGGAACATGCTACTGATGCCACATATGACAAAGACCACTTGCTGCTACTCACAGGAGGATTTCAACATAAAATTCTAATACATGACAGGACCCACACGAACTGAATTCACAAACACTATGAGCAACTGCTTGTTGCTACCAACAATAACAGAACGTAACAAGAATCTCTGAGACTAGTATCTCTTATTAGACCACATTGGACTAACACCATATCCTCTTTAAAATCAGGCATAATTACAGACAACACCCACACCACTACCCTCCTTTTTCATAACCAACCTGGGTATAAATTGCCCCAAGTACCCCTACTAAGTTACCTTCAGCTACATAACAAGGAAGCTGTTTATACTTTATTCCAGCACTGAATAACATCGACTGGCATACTGAGCTTGGAAAACTATACAGATGAGGCGACGCCGGAGGAGCAGGTCGTAGGGTACCATCAGTCTATAAGCCATGTCTACGGCCCTCATTGCTGTACATTTCTACAAGATAGATGGACTGAACACATTGATTCGAGGCTGAGGGACTGATTACCTCAAATTCTCCCTCTCCTTTACACCTTTCTGTTGTATTGGGAACTGATAAAGCCACTGTGTGGCGAAACATTTCCTAAATAAAGTTTCCCATATTTTGCATAAGTGTCTCAATCTTCAACTTGTCAATTTTCAAAACCCTTCATCACAACTGTCAGACACTGTGTCCTCATGGGATCTTGATTCAAAATTCTTCAAACTTGTCCATCCCTTTAGACGAAGACCTACTTCGACTAGTGGATGGTACCACTATGACCCCGCCTCTTCCTGCTATGCCTCACCTGACAGTATATAAGCCACATCTACGGCCCTATGCGGTACTTTCTACAAGATTTATGACTGAACACCTCGACTCGAGGCTGAGGGATTGATTTACCTCAAACTTCTCTCTCGTACACTGTTTGTTTGGATGAAGAAGCCCTGTCTGGTGAAATGTTTCTAAATAAAATTCCCATATTTTGCAAAGTGTTGGTAAATATTTGTATAGAGTGCCCTGTAGGCTTTAAATACTGGGACTGAAGAGTTCCTTCAGATAAGCACATGATGCCATTAAAAAGGGCTGATCTTTGAAGACGTAGAGGTAGTTTCCCTAGAGGGTCAACTGACTACCTTATTCTGTGGTTCTGTAAAAAACCCTCCAGGTTTAGTGCTCCCCCCTGTTCCATGCATATAACAGTTAATTGCATTAATAATGGCAGGTGATATAAATGATGGGTGTACACTTTGTAAATGGAATAAAGAACAAAAAGGGCACAATATTCGGAACAATATACAGATATAATGCCCATAGGAGAGAGAAGCTTATGGTGACATTTTGGTCCGGCTTGGGCCCTTAACTAGTCTCTGCCCTCCTGCTCAGTTACGTAATTGGCTCCCTTTCTTCATGCTGCACTTTAAAGGAGGAGTTTGGGATATTAGCAGTTTGGAGGGTATATTGTGTATCTTTATACGTATATGCTTCTAAACTGTTGTATTCTGAGCACCTCTGCAAAAACAGTGATTATGTGTGAGTGTGGTGAAAGTGTTGAATGATGATGAAAGCATTTTCTTTTTGGGGATTTTCTTTCTTTTTTTGGGTCACCCTGCCTCGGTGGGAGACGGCCGACTTGTTGTTGAGAGAAATATATATTACATATATATATATTATTTTTTTACATTTTCTAACAGATTATATTGTGTTGATTAACCAGCCTTGTGTTTTTACAGAGCAAGTAACATCATCCAAATAATCTTGCATATACTCTGAACACATTCAAGAGTGTTGAGAGTTTAAAACACTGAAGAATGCCAGTGTGTCCCAACTTGGTCATCTCGGAGCAGTTAGAAGGACAACCAAATATTTGGAAGTGAAAAATAGTGGGATGGTACATATGTCAGATATTTTTCTATGTGATGTTGTGTATAAGGAAAGTGTTGAGGGTAGTGATCCCTACAGATGGTCTATGCTCGTTGATGTTGATGTTAGTTACAACCGTATCACCCACATTGATGAGTCAGTTGCTTTGGCTCTTAATGTTGAAAAACTTAATATTAGCTCTAATAAATTATCATCAGTGGAATGTCTGACTAAATTACCAAATTTAGTATCCCTTAATCTCTCAAATAATCTCTTCAGTACCTTAGAAGATATGCACACTAAACTTGGTAATGTGGTTCATTTAGATTTGTCACAAAACAGTTTGTCCTCATTAAAAGGACTAAGTAAACTTTACTCATTATCATCACTGAATGTTTCAACCAACAATATCTGTGAAATCTCAGAGGTTAGTCACTTGTCTCGTCTGCCTTGTCTGGAGACCCTTATCCTCACAGGCAATCCTGTTGCAACTATAGTAGATTACCGCACCAAAGTACTAGAGCTCTTTGGGCAGAGGGCATCAGAAATCTGTTTGGATAATGAGAGACCAACTCAAAGAGAGCTGGAGTTTGTTGCAGTGCTGCAGGCCATCAGGGCATCAAGAGAGGGGCGGTTACCCACACTGAGTATATCTAGCCCTCTTCCTATCACCTCAGGCACTCTCTCGTTTGTCCCACCTGACTTAGCCACAGCTGTCAGTGAATCGTCCAGCAACTAATAATCATTTTGAAGCCTTCTTCCTTGAGAAATAATTAATTTTCAATTTAACCCTTTGACTGTCGCGGCCGTATATATATGTCTTACGAGGTTCCATGTTTGACGTATATATACTCATAAATTCTAGCGGCTTCAAATCAAGCAGGAGAAAGCTGGTAGGTCCACATGTGAGAGAATGGGTCTGTGTGGTCAGTGTGCACCGTATAAAAAAATCCTGGAGCACGCAGTGCATAATGAGAAAAAAAAAACTCGGACCGTTTTTTTAATTAAAATGCCGACTTTGTGGTCTATTTTCGTATAGTATTTATGATTGTATTCTCGTTTTCTTGGTCTCATTTGATAGAATGGAAAACATATTATAGAAATAGAGGTGATTTTGATTGATTTTACTATAAAAAGAACCTGGAAATGGAGCTCAAAGTATCGGAAATGTTTGATTTTTGCCAATGTTCAAAAGTAAACAAATGATGGCATTGTCCAATAAATGTCCAACTAGCCATTCTAATATGCAGTCATGAATGGGTTGATGTTATTTATACAATTATTGCAGTATTGCAGTAGTCTGCATAATACTAAGTCTTCTATATTTTGTTTGAATAAAAATTCAAAGTAGAAAGCAAGAGTAATATCAGAGGGGTCTGGAGACATGATTGATGAGCAAAGAAAATGTTATTTTAGAGCCAGGAATGTCTGCATTGTTCATTCTGGACCTTATTTTGAAATTGTCATATTTTTTAATTTTCGTGAAATTGGCCAAATTGCAAATTTCTGACCACATTATTGGGTAGTTGAAATTGGTATATGGGCAGTTTCTTGTACTCAATCGATAGAAAAAATGGAGTTCTAAAGAAATAGCTATGAGTTTGGTCGACTGGAACAGCGGAATTAGCCGAAAATAGGGCTCAAAGTGGGCGAAATTGCCGATTTGTAAATATCGCCGAGGTCGCTAACTTCGCGAGAGCATAATTCCGTCAGTTTTCCATCAAATTTCGTTTTTTTGGTGTCATTTTAATCGGGAAAAGATTCTCTATCATTTCATAAGAAAATTTTTTTTTTTTTTTAAATTTTGTGACACCAGGAGACACCTCAGGATTAGGGGTTGTGACAGTCAAGGGGTTAATAAAATTCCTTAGATTAATCCTTTCAAAGGAGAGATGCTTTTATGCTAGAAAAGGAATCTTAATCCAAACGATTAGAGCCCTCCTTAACCTAAGATAAAACCTAATATCCTCCCATTTCCAAGAGTTGTATGACCCTTCCAAGTTTAGTATTTCCCTATGACTGTAATAAATAATAAACATAAATTACTTTTTTTTATTAGAAAAGTGTTTAATTCTAAGTTTTCATAGAAGTGCTATATGATTTTTGTTTTCTTATGATGACAGTACAGTAAGGCCCCAACTTTTGACATCTCATACTTTCAGTATTGGCACTTTGGAAACAGTTATAGTAAAAATAATAAAAACAATAATAATAATGCAGTAATACAAAAAATAAATTTATTTCTACAAGGTGCATAATTGTTGCAAAATTCGATGACATTAATTGCTTACGAAAGCTGAGTTGAAATCGTACTCTTTGCAGATACAGCGATACCTTGACTTATGAGTTTAATTCATTCTGTGACCCAGCTCATAACTCAGTTTGCTTGTATATCAAATCAATTTTCCTCATTGAAATTAATTGAAATGCTAATAATCCATTCCAGTGGAATTCCTGGCTCTCGGGAGGCAGGAGAAAATACTTCGGTGTAATGCTAACATGAACTCTACGGCTTATTTATCTATCAAAATTGATCTAATATGACATAATAAACAATATAAATAACACAGAAACATGATATATACTCTAGAATGAATAAAATATATCATTATGTGACGAGTGGTGGCGGCCACGCCCAAGGTAAAAATAATTATCGCTCTGACCATATCTTCCCATTTTTGCCCTTCTGAGGTCTTAATATGAGAGAAAATAGAGTGTTTGTGAGGCTAACTGCACTAGATCACTAGTTTCATAAAGAAAACACAGAAACAAAAGCGATTTTCTTGGAATTTTTTTTTTCTCCAAATCAGGAGACCGGCCTACGTTTTGGGTGAATATCTCCGAAGTAAATCAGCATAAATGCCTCGTACCTTCTCCCATAGAAGGCGCAAGGCACGTAGTACATGCTACGCTTGTACTGCCTCGCCTAGTCGACTACACACACACACCTCACTCGTGTTTTTCTATTATTTCATGCTTTAATTCAATGGACATCGTCCTCTTCTTCTCAGCACTGTCCTTTGCACTTACTTTCTTAGGACCCATGGTTAAAAAGAAGAAATTTGGCAAAATAACTGCACAAAACACAAGCACAACACAAGAGAGATGCTTCCACAACATACTCAACCCCTGTCAATTTGGGTTCAGGCCTAATAAAAATACTAATGATGCTATTATCCACATGCTAGAGCATATTTATACAGCAATAGAAAAAAAAGAAGTCCCACTGGGTATCTTCATTGACTTACGTAAAGCTTTCGATACAGTTGACCACGACTTGCTCCACATAAAATTGTCGCACTGTGGTATAAGAGGGCACTCCCTAACTACCTGAAGTCATAACCTCAGCAACAGAAGCCAATGTGTGTACACCAAATGGGGCAAACTCTTCCTCACAGCCAATTACAGTTGGTGTCCCACAGGGAAGTGTCCTAGGCCCTCTTCTCTTTCTCATATACATAAATGACCTACCAAATGCATCGCAACTACTCAAACCCACACTATTTGCAGATGACACTACATACGTCTACTCTCACCCGAGCCCAGTCATGCTAGCCAGTACTGTAAATACCGAATTACAGAAAATATCAACCTGGATGAGGACCAAAAAAATACTCTAAACATTGACAAAACCTACTACATTCAGTTTGGTAACAGAGCTACAGATGTGTCTCTTAACATAATGATAAATGGATCACCTATCACAAAACTCACAGAGGGAAAATTCTTAGGAATCCACCTTGATAATAGACTCAAATTTCAAACACATATACAACAAATTTCCAAAAAAATTTCTAAGACCGTAGGCATACTATCGAAGATACGGTACTATGTTCCACAGTCAGCCCTCCTGGCCCTATATCACTCGCTTATTTAACCCTATCTCACCTATGGAATTTGTACAACAAACCATCTCAGACCACTAATCACCCAACAAAAGGCTGCAGTCAGAATGATAACAAATTCCCACTACAGACAGCACACTCCACCAATATTCAAAACTCTAAACCTACTCACAATACAAAACATCCATACTATTTACTGCACCTACTACATACATATATATACATACATATAGTAGTAGGTTGGTAGACAGCAACCACCCAGGGAGGTACTACCGTCCTGCCAAGTGAGTGTAAAACGAAGCCTGTGATTGTTTTACATGAGGTAGGATTGCTGATGTCTTTTGTCTGTCTCAATAAATATGCAAGATTACAGGCATGTCTTGCTACTTCTACTTACACTTAGGTCACACTACACATACATGTACACATTTATTTATACACACTCATCTGAGTTTTCTTTGATTTTATCTTAATAGTTCTTGGTCTTATTAATTTTCCTTTTATATCCAAGGGGAAGTGGAATAAGAATCTTCCTCCGTAAGCCATGCGTGTTGTAAAAGTTCAACTAAAATGCCGGGAACAATGGGCTAGTAACCCCTTTTCCTGTAAAGATTACTAAAAAGAATAAGAAGAAGAAAATTGTCAAAGTGGGAAGTCTGAATGTGCGTGGATGTTTGTGCAGATGATAAGAAAGAGATGATTGTGGATGTTATGAATAGAGAAGCTGGATGTCCTGGCTTTAAGTGAAACAAAGCTGAAGGGGGTGGGAGAGTTTCAGTGGAGAGGAATAAATGGGATTAGGTCAGGGGTTTCAAATAGATTAGAGCTAAAGAAGGAGTAGCAATAATGTTGAAGGATAAGCTATGGCAGGAAAAAAAGGGACTATAAATGATTAAATTTAAGGGTTATGTGGAGTAAAAAAAGATTTGGGGTGTGAAAAGTGGGGTTTTAAAACGGTAGCACCTGAGAAGGAGAATGAGAGGAAGAGAGAATTTAAATTTTGGGAAAA
>NC_069468.1:22825718-22858218 GCF_026875155.1 Cherax quadricarinatus
CAAATACATTTATTTGAGGACTTTGAAGTGATGAACGACATTGATAGAGAAAGTCCCTACAAACTCTCTTTGTAGATATGAAAAAATGGTCTCAGCTGCCCAATCACAATGTTTTTCAAAAGGAAAACCTGCCACAACAGCCCCCACCCTTTACACAAGGTTTTTTATCGAAGCTAAAACCTTGGGTATTTTTCAAATTTAGGTTGGTTAAACCCTCTAACTGTCCAAACGTAAGATCTACGTTGTGCACGTAGCTCTCCGCCCTCGATTTTTCTCCATAAGAAAGAATGTAAAAAAAATGTAGATCTACATTTGGAGCGCTACGCAAGCAAACGTAGATCTACGTTTGGACAGTTTAAGGGCTAAATACATGAGTGAGAGAGGTTGGATTTGAGTGGGACTTGCCCCTGAGCAAATAGAATTATAAGAACATAAGAAAGGGGGGAACACTGCAGCAGGCCTGTTGGCCCATACTAGGAAAGGTCCTTCACAATCCATCCCACTAACAAAATATTTGCCCAACCCAATTTTCAATGCTACCCAAAAAATTAAGCTTTGATAATTCTATTTGCCCATGTGCAAGTCCCACTCAAATCCAACCCCTCTCACTAAATGTAATTTATCCAAGGTTTACCCAGATTTAAAGCCTCAATAACCCACCATAGGCAGATGTTCTGCTCATAAACTACCCTATTTCCAAACCAAAATACTTTCCTGTATCCTTTCTTAATCTAAACTTGTCTAATTTGAATCCATTACTGCGGGTTCTCTCTTGGAGAGATATCCTCTAGACCTTATTTATATCCCTTTTTGATACCCATCTTCCACTTACACACTTCCATCATGTTCCCCTCATTCTTTGTCTAACAAGTGAATGCAATTTAAGGGTCTTAAAAATTTTCTTCATAAGGAAGATTTCTAATGCTATGTATTAATTTAGTCATTCTACACTGAATGTTTTCTAATGAATTTATGTCTATTCTATAAAGTGGAGACCAGAACTGACTGCGTAATCTAGGTGGAGGCCTTACTTATGTATAAAGCTGTAATATAACCTCTGAACTTCTGTTGCTTACACTTCTTGATATACATCCCAGTAATCTGTTTGCCTTATTATGTACGCTTAGGCATTGCTGTCTTGGGTTTTAAAGGGTTTCTGCTCACCATAACCCCCAAGTCCTTTTTGCAGTCTGTATGGCTAAGTTCACATTATTTTTAAATTATAAGTACTAGGGTTATGGACACTTCCTGAACTTCAGAACCTTGCATTTATCTACACTGAACTGAATCTGCCATTTTCTGACCAGGTATTGAGTTTGTCTAAATCCTCCTGAAGTTCCCTGATATCTAAAGTTTGAAATCAATTATCCTAATTATCTTTGTGTCATTGACGAATTTACTCATTTTCACTTGTAATATTCCCCATCAAGATCACTGATATATATTAAAAAACAACAACGGGCTAAGACTGATCCCTGTGGAATGCCACTTGTTACAGATCCCCACTCGGATTTAACCCCATTTATGCTCACTCTCTGCTTCCTGTCTGTGAGCCATGACTCGATCCATGAGAGCACTTTTCCCCCAATGCCACAAGCTGCCACTTTCTTTAACAGTCTTTGGTGCGGTACTCTATCAAAAGCCTTACTAAAATCTAAATAAGCAATATCAAACTCTCTTTCGTGATCAACAGCCTCAAAAGCTTTACTGAAGAAAGTTAATAAATTAGCTAGACAAGAATGGTCTCTCATGAATCCATGCTGAGTATTATTAATCAGATTATGCTTATCAAGATGGCTGCTTATAATCTCAGCTATAATTGATGTTGCGGCCCCTGCCAAACTAGCGGTTAAATAGTTAACCTGCCGGCCGGCAGTACCACTGCGTGCGTCATCAAACCCAATGTGGGGGCTGCTGAGCCGGCCTTAGAGCAGTAAGAGCCTGAGTGCCTCACGGTACACACCTAAGCAGTAGGTACCTGACCACCGAAGGGTACACGTCTACTGGCTTTAGTAACAGTATGTACCAGAGCGCCTCGCTGTACACACCTAAGCAGTAGGTACCTGACCACCGAAGGGTACACGTCTACTGGCTTTAGTAACAGTATGTACCAGAGCGCCTCGCTGTACCACCTAAGCAGTAGGTACCTGACCAACCGAAGGGTACACGTCTATGGCTTTAGAAATATTATGAAACCTGAGCGCCTCGCTGTACACACCTAAGCAGTAGGTACCTGACCACCGAAGGGTACACGTCTACTGGCTTCAACATTAAGTACCTGAACTCCTCAGGGTACACGTCTATGCAGTAGGTACCTGACCACCGAATCGTACCTATCTACTGGCGTTAGAAGAACCGCTCACCGCAGCTCACTGAGTCTGTTGGCCTCAGTTACTTGACGGCCGCATTCAGTGAGCTTGCAGCATGGTGTTCGGCTAGCGGTGTGCCCAACCGCCTTTGGAGAGGATTTACTGGACTAACCGGTGATGTCTGTGGACTCACCGTCTACGTTGATCAACTGTGGGCCGGAGTCGTCAGATGCTGTTTAGTGGGACATTACATGAAAAAAAGGGTTTGGAGTTTTTACACTGAACTGGGCCAGGACCGTAGTGTGACACTGAGGGACGTACGATGGAGTGGAACACTGAGATATGCACAGGACCGTAGTGGAACACTGAGATGAAAAGGGTGTCGTGGGACACTGAAGATGGCCTTGGTTGTAGTGTACACTGAACAGTGTCGTGTGACTGACTTCGTGTCGTGAGAGGCAGTTGATTGTAATTTATTATTATAAAAATGTTATTTATAATTTATTATTTTAGTATAGAGATATATATATATAGTGACAGTAGTGTCAAAGTGGTACCCTGTGTAGGGTTATTAATTATTTTAGTTAGATGCTAATTATAATTTATTATAGTAACATGTACAAATATCATAGTTCAAATACCTCTAGACCAAAGATAGTTGATTTTTATATATTAAAGATTAATTTATATTAATGTGTGTATTTATGTATCCCGAACTCTTTATTACAAAAGGAGTAAATCTTACCATATCTTCATTTAAAAATTACTTTTTTTGTAATATATGAGTGGCCTGTCCGGGAGGATAATGATTATCTAGAATGATTTCTGGACGATCATATCCGGGATGACGGTTCGGGATACATATTACATTGATCTTTGTGTGTCGGTCCTTTTGTGGTGGGGGTGTTGCGGCCCCTGCCAAACTAGCGGTTAAATAGTTAACCTGCCGGCCGGCAGTACCACTGCGTGCGTCATCAAACCCAATGTGGGGGCTGCTGAGCCGGCCTTAGAGCAGTAAGAGCCTGAGTGCCTCACGGTACACACCTAAGCAGTAGGTACCTGACCACCGAAGGGTACACGTCTACTGGCTTTAGTAACAGTATGTACCAGAGCGCCTCGCTGTACACACCTAAGCAGTAGGTACCTGACCACCGAAGGGTACACGTCTACTGGCTTTAGTAACAGTATGTACCAGAGCGCCTCGCTGTACACACCTAAGCAGTAGGTACCTGACCACCGAAGGGTACACGTCTACTGGCTTTAGAAATATTATGTACCTGAGCGCCTCGCTGTACACACCTAAGCAGTAGGTACCTGACCACCGAAGGGTACACGTCTACTGGCTTCAACATTAAGTACCTGAACTCCTCAGGGTACACGTCTATGCAGTAGGTACCTGACCACCGAATCGTACCTATCTACTGGCGTTAGAAGAACCGCTCACCGCAGCTCACTGAGTCTGTTGGCCTCAGTTACTTGACGGCCGCATTCAGTGAGCTTGCAGCATGGTGTTCGGCTAGCGGTGTGTCAACCGCCTTTGGAGAGGATTTACTGGACTACCGGTGATGTCTGTGGACTCACCGTCTACGTTGATCAACTGTGGGCCGGAGTCGTCAGATGCTGTTTAGTGGGACATTACATGAAGAAAAGGTTGGAGTGTTACACTGAACTGGGCCAGGACCGTAGTGTGACACTGAGGGACGTACGATGGAGTGGAACACTGAGATATGCACAGGACCGTAGTGGAACACTGAGATGAAAAGGGTGTCGTGGGGCACTGAAGATGGCCTGGTTGTAGTGTACACTGAACAGTGTCGTGTGACTGACTTCGTGTCGTGAGAGGCAGTTGATTGTAATTTATTATTATAAAAATGTTAAATTTTTAATTTATTATTTAGTATAGAGATATATATATATAGTGACAGTAGTGTCAAAGTGGTACCCTGTGTAGGGTTATTAATTATTTTAGTTAGATGCTAATTATAATTTATTATAGTAACATGTACAAATATCATAGTTCAAATACCTCTAGACCAAAGATAGTTGATTTTTATATATTAAAGATTAATTTATATTAATGTGTGTATTTATGTATCCCGAACTCTTTATTACAAAAGGAGTAAATCTTACCATATCTTCATTTAAAAATTACTTTTTTTGTAATAATTGACTAGCAATTTGCTAGTCAATTTTGTAAACAAACCAGGTGAACGCATCTGGTTTGTGTACAAGTTACAGTGTGTACAAGTTGTCTCCACATTGATACAGTAGAATAAATAAAGAGCAACACTCCCATTCTCATGTAACACCATTTTTAGATGAACTGACGCTGAGTAAAGGCATACGAAATGAATAATTTTCCACAGTTACCCCCAGTAATATTACAGTGTATACATTTTCTCTGGCGTTGGACTAGAGAAAACATTATTCTTGCCGTCACTCTTACAAGTTGTCTGGCTACCACATTTCATATTTATGTTAATTTATTCTACTGTGGGGTGTATTTATCATGTTTATATGTTACATATCATGTTTATTATATAATTTTGAAAAAATATCATAGCTGGATTAATGAAAATGTGTATGTTAATGTAATATATGACATTTAATGAGACTCCGTGATTATCATTGTTAATATGGCATCTCGAGACATAAGACACTCTTACTGATTTTAATGTGTACCTGCACACCAGCACAGTGTGTAAGTTTATTTAGGTGCAGGTATACATAAATATAATTATCAGAGTGTATATATAAAATATGAAATAACTTTTAAAAACACTTGAAATTTTGGAAAGTTTCGAGACATAATGGAGAGACGCAGTGCTCACAGAGAATGCAAATAAACCAGGTGGGGTGCAGTGGCCATATTAAAAAGTTAGGTGGGGGAGCCGTATAGCGAGTTTTGGTCCTAATTTGAAATGTCCATATTAGCGGAACACTGTAAAGCAAAATGCTGTAAAGCGGGGCCCTACTGTATACCTAAAGCAAAATTAGCCACCACGTGAAATTCTTACTTCAACATTTTGTGTAGATGCTTGTGGTACACCTTCTAGCTCAAGATTCTCCTCTTCATCGGAGTATCCATCTTCTCTTCGCCGTTTTTTACCTTTCTCGTGAAGTTTATGTTTTTTGCCCATGCTCCCAGGAAGACTCTGAAATAAATATAATGCATATCAATAATCACTCACATGGAAAACAACCTTGTCACAGAAGTGTTCCTTGGGTCTATACATTAGAAGTTAACCTAAAGTACTATACTGTACTGTATAAAAATCAAAATGAAGGTAACTAAAAACAATGGTTAAATATGCCTAATAATCTAAGCCACTGCTGTGGATTCTGTCTTGGTCAGATATTTTCATCACATTATTTATATCCTCTTTATTATTTCATTATGTTTCAATCATATCCTCCTAATTCTATGTTTAGTGATACAGTCATTGAACACTTCTCTTTGGCAGATTTTGGAAGCAATATATATATTCAGTTGTAAATACTGAATGAATTTTACATTACTGACAGTATTATGTTGTGCAAAGAGTAAGAAATGTAATCAAATCTCATGAAACTTGCCCACCTCAGCCTTAAAAACCTAATGTAACTTAACCTTATTCTACCATCGGCCCTCTTTGCATGCACTGCTCCTCTACTTACATTTACTGTACTTGGCCTGGCCATAACACTAAGCAGTGACTAGTGCTGACAGTGTTATTTGTGCCAATAAATTTGTTTGCTAATACCAAAATGACAAGAAAAACTATATCACGATGCAGTTAAATCATATTATTATTATAATTAAAACCAAGTGCTAAGCCCACAAGGGTCGTATAGCCAATAACTTGTATGTACCATAAAATATAAAATAACGTCCGATTTTCACCGAAGAGCATTCTTCAATTATAACCCTACACCTCTCCAGAGCAAAAATTCAGTACCTTCGGCCTATCTTCATGGGAAAGATTTCTGATACATGGGAGGATCGATCCAGCTAGATGGATCAAGATTATTACTATTATTATAATCATGGGGGAGTGCTAAACCCGTAGGGATTATAGAGCCTGTGGGGGGAGAGATGGAAGGTATTCAGGCTTAATTCAGGGAACTGGAGCACAGAACCAATTCCCTAGATCAAGAGCCCCTCACCAGCATCAAGGAACCTCCCATGACTAAGTTGGATCAAGGGTTTTCGCTTGGAAATTCAAGCTACATAGCTAAATGAATTATATACATATGACACCTAATTAGCTCAAAATCTTAAAGCTGCAATGTTTAACTTGGCTCTGTGGAGTTGCCATAGCCCATTCTCAAGTCCAGCTAGAATAAGTAATTAAGTTTATTAAGTAACATTTAAAAAAAATGGATGATTACAATTTTTCTTACATAAACTTTTTTTTTATTTCTTTATGCCATACAAATAATGTACTTTACGTGTAATAAAACATTATTAGGCACAAAAGAAAGCCACTGGCAAGCAAGAAAGTATATTTAAGCACAGGTACACATAAGTATATTTATCATACATAGTAACATGTGTCTAAATTACCTAAGATAACCCAAAAAAAAAAAGTCAGATGAAGTGACTGATTTCCATTTTGGCAAACTAATCCTAATGCTTAAATGTTACTTGAAATTTAGACAGAGTAACAAGTAGGATTTCTTACGCAGTTAACTATAGTCATATGTAATACCCCAGCTGGCGATACAATCAAAATTAAGAGCTAAACCCACAAGGACAGTGTATGCATAGTGACCTGTGTAACTTTATTCAAATATAGGTACACAAATAGCTACATAAATTTTCATACATAGCAACATATGTGAAGGTTACCCAGGATAACCCAAAAAGTCAGTGACTTATTTCCACTAGGGTCCTGTGCACAGGAGCTGTGACTCGACCCCTGCAAACACAAACAGCTCAAGACATTGAGGAAATTATTCGCCACTACTGGCTTCTTCAGTCCTAGACTAAGTTACCAGGATCAAAGAGTAGGTTAATGGTTCATGGGGGTTTCAAGGCCCGGTGGCCTGGTGGCTAAAGCTCCCGCTTCATACACGGAGGGCCCGGGTTCGATTCCCGGCGGGTGGAAACATTTCGACACGTTTCCTTACACCTGTTGTCCTGTTCACCTAGCAGCAAATAGGTACCTGGGTGTTAGTCGACTGGTGTGGGTCGCATCCTGGGGGACAAGATTAAGGACCCCAATGGAAATAAGTTAGACAGTCCTCGATGACTCACTGACTTTCTTGGGTTATCCTGGGTGGCTAACCCTCCGGGGTTAAAAATCCGAACGAAATCTTATCTTATCTTATCTTATCTATCCACTACGCAGTAACAATAATACTTTAATACCTAGAATAGGGATTAAAGCAGGAACACTTTAATACCTAAAATAGTGATTATAGTAGACTCTTCGTGTATACATGGTGAGAAACATACACCTCAAGTATATATATCCAGTAATAACAAAAAAAAAAGGCACAATATATATCCACTGTCCTAGTACTGAAGATGCCACTCCGGGGAAGTGTCCCATCAATGTCCTAAACTGCTCATTGTCTTTATCTACATAGTAAAATCATGCTGCAGCATACGCTCTAAACATTCTGAAACCTATCAGTGGTACACTCGGGGACTAGGGAGATGGATAAAGCATATTTCTTTCAGAAAACAAGAAAGTACATCTTAGCGTAGACTCACACATAGCCTCACCACCAGCTGACTTACGATTTATAACCGGATAAATTATTATGAACTTTCTTCATCCCTATCCAAAATACCGGTTAAGTTACAGAATTTTCATCATCATGCAAAAACTATGATAACTTTTTTTTTCTTTCATTTTTTTGAATTTTATTAATTTGTAAAATTGAATCGCTACTTTGCAGCTAAGTTACGATTTATTACCAGATACATTATTATAAATTTTATTTTCCCTGCCCAAAATATTATTAAACTTACCATAGTCTCAACTTTATGCAAGAACTTATGACAGTTCATTTTAGCTTTTAGTTATTTTTTTTAATTTTATTAACTTATGAAGTTTAAATCGCAAGTTTGTTTACTTTTAGCCTGACAGAGGAGGGTCTTCCAGGTATTTTTTTTTTTTCAGTTTAGTTCATTATTTAGGTAAGCTGGAGATAATTAAGGGGTATTTATGAACCTCCTTTTGCCAACATTATCATAATCATTTGTTTTCAATGAGGAGATAGTTGTGTCATGACGATTTCTTACACGGGAAAGCTTATATTAATGTAAATGATGCGTGGGTATGACTGGCATTCGGTATTTTAGATACCAGGAAAAATATTACGTGCCGGCTGCTGGAGTGCAGACGTTTCGCTCACGGGTCCTGAGCATCGGTGATAAATTCCCTCGGTCTCTCTTCGGGACGTTTGTTCTCGTCATACATAGCTTGCTGGGCAGTTGATCTAGGGAGTCATTCATCAGCCTTTTTTTTCTGCCCTGCAGGTTTCCAAGGCTTGAAGGAAACTTCTTTGCTGACTTGCGATGTTTAGTTGTGAGTGGGGACATCTCGCTCTACCTCTGCCTTGGGCATCACTGATGAATTTTCCCTATTTTCTCCCACAAGAATGATGGAAAACTGCAGTAGGGCTATTGGCCCATGCTAGCCAGGTTCAACTCACACCCACCCACTCTTGTCACTCAGGAGGTTTCTCATCATGCATTCTAGGCAATTGGCTTAGTAGGTAATTAATCAGGCATCCTGTGGCTCTGTTGGCAGTGCACTTGCCTCACACACTTAGTGTCACTGAAGAACGAAAATGCATAATACCGGCATGGGTGGAAATGTTGGGCACCTTTTCTTACACCTGCTGTCCCTTTTCACATAACAGTAAGTAGGTACCTGAATGTTAGTCAACTGGTGTGGACCTCATCCTAGGGAACAAGACTGAAGGACCCCAATGGAAATAAGACAAACAGTCCTTGGTGATGCACTAACTTTCTTGGGTTATCCTGGGTGGCTAACCCTCTGGGTTAAAAAATCCAAACAAATTTATCTTTTACAGCAGCTCTTTCAAGGTTTAAGAAAAGCCTTTTGTTATTGCCTGAGCTGGGAGTGTAAGTGGATATCTGACAGCTGGGGTGTAAGTGGATATCTGACAGCTGGGAGTGTAAGTGGATATCTGACAGCTGGGAGTGTAAGTGGATATCTGACAGCTGGGAGTGTAAGTGGATATCTGACAGCTGGGAGTGTAAGTGGATATCTGACAGCTGGGAGTGTAAGTGGATATCTGACAGCTGGGGTGTAAGCTAGGGAATGCAGCTATTCTAGTTGAGAGCATATTGTTTTTGTTTTCAGATGAAGCTTTGTTTCCTCTTCATTTCTAGCCCAATTTTGAGCAGTATATTTTTACCATACTCCCAGGAGGCACGGTTCAATAAGGCATAAGCTTTTGTGCCCATCAACACCAAAATTAATGCTAGAAATATTGTATATTCTCCTAGATTAAATGCACATAATTAATCATTGCATGTCTAAAACATATATTTGCCCAAAAAAAACCATTGTCCCAATTGTATGCTATGATTTTCCAAAACAAAAATAAAAATCTTATTTTACTGTATTCCTTTCTGAAATTCTTTCTCTTTCCTTTCTTATATTGGTACCGTAATTTTTTTCTGGCTTGTCTGTTTAGAGGGAATGGAAACCATTTTTAAATGTTTTGGTTGGAGACCAATCAAAGAAATTCAGTAATGGTTTCCATTATTTAGCACTTCCTTAAGAATAATAAATAAATATGTATATAAATATATATATATATGTATATATAAAGTGGAACCTCTACTTGTGAGTTTAATCCATTCCATGACCTTGCTTGCAACTGGATTTGCTCGTTTACAGAGTCAATTTTCCTCATTTAAATTAATTGAAATGCAATTAATCCGTTCTGGTGGAATTCTGTACTCCAGTAATTTCGCTAATATCATCTATACGGCTTATTTATCTATCACAGTTCATCTAATATGACATAACAAACAATATAAATAACATAGAAACGTGATACATACTCTAGAATGAATAAAATACATCATTATGTAACAGGTAGAGGGGGCCACAACTGCTCCCTCTTTGTTGTGGTAAACACTGCCATCTAGTGATGGCCTTTTGAAGTCGTCTATTATTATAATTATTATTATGTAGTACATTATTATTATACATATTATTATTGTTATTGTATTATATTATTATACTATTATTATTATACGTATTATTATTATACAGTGGACCCCCGGTTAACGATATTTTTTCACTCCAGAAGTATGTTCAGGTGCCAGTACTGACCGAATTTGTTCCCATAAGGAATATTGTGAAGTAGATTAGTCCATTTCAGACCCCCAAACATACACGTACAAACGCACTTACATAAATACACTTACATAATTGGTCACATTCGGAGGTAATCGTTATGCGGGGTCCACTGTACATATTATTATTATTTTACATATTATTATTATTATTATTATTATTATTATTATTATTATTATTATTATTATTATTATTACAGTATAAATAATTTGTAATTTTTATTCACACAAAAAATATAAGATTTGTTATGCCTTATTCCAATAATTGTATAAATAATGTCAACCCATTCATGACTGCATATTGGAATGGACAGTGATGTCATTTGTTTACTCTTGAGCAGTCAAGCAAACGAGCATTTCTCCCTCGTTGAGCTCAATTTCAAGGTACTTTTCGTCATGAAAGCAATCAAAATCATATCTATTTCTGTAATATATCTTCCATTCTATCAAATGAGACAAAAAAAACGAGAATACAACCATAAAAACCATACGAAAATACCGTAAGGGGTGGCTAATTGCTGAGAAGTGAATTCCATTATTTATGCTCCGATTTCTTTCATTTTTGGTGTACACTAAGAAGCATCTTTCCATCATACATTGCCCAAGTTTCAATAAGATAGTCCAACAAACAAATGAAATACAATTCCCTAGATCAAGAGCAAGAGCCCCTCACCAGTGTAGGAACCTCCCTTGAGGTCTGCTCGCTTATGGAAATTTTGCTCGCATATGGAAGCAAAAAATCAACCCATTGACTGCTCGTATGTGTATTTGGAAAAACTCACACGTGGATGCACTCGCAAGTAGAGGTTCCACTGTATTAACAAAAAATGCATTTTATACAGAATAACTATATAGTAGACCCCTAGTTTTTATAATTAATCCATTCCAGAAGATTGGCCTAAATCTGAAATGGCCGAAAACCGAAGTAATATTTCCCCTAAGAAATAATGTAAATCCAATTAATCCATTCAGACACTTAAAAATATTAACAAAAAATACATTATATAGAGAATAACTATAGTTTTACATGCAGAAAACAAAGAGAGATAAATATAAATGACTAATTTTAATGATAAATAAACATTACATAGCTTTATTGAAGACTCTTGTTGGTGAATAGTATTTATTTGTAGTCCCAGAGGGACTACATCCCAGGCATATAGCTACATACACTGCAACCTACAGCCATATTATTACCATCGACTTACCATGCTCACTGAGTTTAATCATTTCTAACAACTACCTTTAGATGCCATTATAAACAAAGGGAGAAGTAATGAGTAATTCATCCCAAGAATTGTAAACAAAAGCCTTCTGTACGATTAAGTGCGTTTACTGGGCCAATGCAAACTAATACACGTTTTCTCTGAGGCTGGACCAGAGAAAACGTAATGTTTACCCTCCACCGATCCCTCCATAGCATATAAACATTGCATGTTTATGTGCTATGGAACGTGTTTCTTATAGTAGAATTTTGAAGAAAATATCATAGATGGATTAATGAAAATATCTTTATTAACCTAAAATAAGACATTTAATGTGCCCAAGAGTGATTGTTATTAAACATATATCGCATATAAACATTGCATGTTTATATGCTATGTAACGTGTTTCTTACATAATTTTGAAGAAAATATCATAGATGGATTAATGAAAATGTCTATATTAACGTAAAATAAGACATTTAACCCTTAAACTGTCCAAACATAGATCTACATTCACACGCGTAGCACTCCAAATGTAGATCTACTTTGTTTTTACATAAGAAAGAATGTAAAATCGAATGTATATCTACATTCAGAGCACTACGCGCATGAACGTAGATCTATGTTTGGACAGTTTAAGGGTTAAAGTGCCCAAAAGTGAGTCATGAACATATGAGCAGCCCAGGTGGACGCATCTGGTACCATCAGTTTCCCAGCCAATGTACAAAACCCGGGGGGAAATTTTGATGAGAAAAAAGTGCTCGAAATCTTAATTGTACGATTTCCACACTGGCTGAAAACCAGGGATCCACTGTAGTTTTACATACAGAAAACAATGAGAAATAAATATAAAGGACTAATGAAATGGGTAAATGAACATTTAACATCACTTTTACCTTTATTGAAGACTGTTGTTGGCATATGGAAGATGGCGAGGAGGGGAGAGGGAGGAGAGGTTATCTCTGCCACCATCACTACCACCCTCTACCACAATCACTACCACCCTCTACCACCATCACTACCACCCTTTGCCACCATCACTACCACCCTCCCCCACCATCACTACCACCCTCTGTCACCATCACTACCACCCTCTGCCACCATCACACCACCCTCTGCCACCATCACTACCACCCTCTGCCACCATCACTCCCACCCTCTGCCACCATCACTACCACCCTCTACCACCATCACTGCCACCCTTTAACCACCATCACTACCACCCTGTACCGACGAGAAACAAAAGCCAGACTGACTCAGAATGCTTTGGATGCTTTGTATGGGCACGGGCAGATACATTCGGTATGGCGGACCACTGTCAACTCGACAAAAACCGAGGTGATGAACGAAAACTGGGACAAAATTTTGATGAAAGCCTTTGAAAAACCGAATTCGACAAAAACCAGGGCAAACGAAAACCGAGGTTCCACTCTGTGTGTGTGTGTGTGTGTGTGTGTGTGTGTGTGTGTACGTACTCACCTAATTGTACTCGCCTAATTGTGGTTGCAGGGGTCGAGACTCAGCTCCTGGCCCCGCCTCTTCACTGATCGCTACTAGGTCCTCTCCCTCTCTGCTTCCTGAGCTTTGTCATACCTCTTCTTAAAACTATGTATGGTTCCTGCCTCCACTACTTCACATTGCTAGGCTATTCCACTTCCTGACGACTCTATGACTGAAGAAATACTTCCTAACATCCTGTGACTCGTCTGAGTCCTTCAGCTTCCAGTTGTGACCCCTTGTTTCTGTGTCCCCTCTCTGGAGCATCCTATCTCTGTCCACCTTGTCCCCTTTAAAATCAGGCATAATTACAAGATAATACCACAGACCACTACCCTACTTTCCTCATAACAACTCTTGGTAAACTACCCCAAGACACTACATAAAGTCACCTTCAGACTTCACAATGAGGCAGCCATTAATAACTTCGCAACAGCATTAGCAAACATGATTGGCACACTGAGCTAGAAATCTATACAGATATTGACGAATGTATTAATAATTTTCTAAAAAAGACCCAATACCTCTATAACAAGCACTGCCCTAAAAAAACTAAACAGATGACAGCAAAGAGACTGAACAGTCCCTGGCTAACACCCAGCATTCTCAAATCCATAAATACAAAACACCAATATGAAAAACAGTACAGAATGGGTCACATAACCAGAGACCAAACAAAACGTTACTCGTCAATCCTAACCAGCCTGATAAGAAGGGCAAAAAAATTGTATTATGAGAACAGATTATCCAACTTACGAGGTGATATAAAAAAGACCTGGAAAACACTATCTGAAATTCTGGGAACAAAAAAGATATCACGAAATAGCGAAATAAAATTAGCAAAATCAGATGAACCCCAACTCCCACCAACAGAAACAGCAAACAGACTCAATGATTTCTTCTCCACTATAGGACAAAACCTTGCCCATAAAATCCCAAGCTCAGATACCCCACCAAATAACTACCTCACCGGCAACTACCACCCGAACACACTGTTCCTAGCTCCGACTAACCCATACGAAGTCTCCCTTATTATCAATGCACTAAAAAACAAGGCAGGAGATTTAAGTACCTTACCACCCTTTATATATAAAAAAGTGTCACAAGTGCTATCTCCAATCATTGCAACACTCTTTAACAAATCCATTGAATCCTCCACCTTCCCTACAGTACTCAAAATAGCAAGGGTCACCCCGATCCACAAAGGAGGAGACCAAACAGAGTTGAATAACTATAGGCCAATATCCAACTTACACCCTCTCTCAAAAATCTTTGAAAAACTAATTCATAAACGAATCTACTCCTACCTTATCTCCCAGAACATACTCAACCCCTGCCAATTTGGATTCAGGCCTAATAAAAATACTAATGATGCTATTATACACATGCTAGAACATATATACACTGCAATAGAGAAAAAAGAAGTCCCACGGGGATCTCATTGACTTACGTAAAGCTTTTGATACAGTTTGACCATGACTTGCTCCACGTAAAATTGTCACACTATGGTATAAGAGGGCACTCCCTCAATTACCTCAAGTCATACCTCAGCAACAGAAGCCAATATGTGTACGCAAATGGGGCAAACTCTTCTGCGCAACCAATTACAGTTGGTGTCCCACAGGGAAGTGTCCTTGGCCCTCTTCTCTTTCTCCTATACATAAATGACCTTCCAAATGCTTCGCAATTACTCAAACCCACACTATTTGCAGATGACACTACATACGTCTTTCTCTCACCCGAGCCCAGTCACACTAGCCAATACTGTAAATACCGAATTACAGAAAATATCTACCTGGATGAGGACTAACAAACTTACACTAAACATTGACAAAACCTACTTCATTCAGTTTGGAAACAGAGCTACAGATGTCCCTCTTAACATAATGATAAACGGATCACCTATCACAAAGCTAACAGAGGGAAAATTCTTAGGAATCCACCTTGATAATAGACTCAAATTTCATACACATATACAACAAATTTCTAAAGAAAATTTCCAAGACTGTAGGCATACTATCGAAGATACGGTACTATGTTCCACAGTCAGCCCTCCTGGCCCTATATCACTCTCTTATTTACCCCTATCTCACCTATGGAATTTGTGCATGGGGCTCAACAACAGTTAACCATCTCAGACCACTAATTACCCAACAAAAGGCTGCAGTTAGAATGATAACAAATTCTCACTACAGGCAGCACACTCCACCAATATTCAATACACTAAACCTACTCACCATACAAAACATCCATACTTATTACTGCACCTATTACATACATAGAACACTTAACTCTGATATTAACCCTCCCCTCAAACATCTCCTTGCCAACCTCAACAGAACACATGACCATAACACAAGGCACAGATCACTCTTTGATGTTCCTCGTGTTCATCTCACACTATGCAAAAACTCAATGCACATAAAAGGCCCTAAAATCTGGAATTCATTACCTGTAAATATAAAAGAAACACTTCCTGTTTATAAATTCAAGTCTCTACTCAAAGATCACTTACTCACCCAAAACCAAATAAATACTGAATAACTGAACCTTATAAATTGTATATCTTAAATGTTTCTCACAATTATATCACATAAATGTTAAACCTAAAACCCAATCTAACTTTATTATTTTTTAAATACACTACCTAACAGAATCCTTCATATGACCTGTCTTTGTAATACTCACTTGTGCTTTATAGTAATCTGTTTACATTAATGTTTTATCACTGACTTCATCATTGCTTAATTAATCTTAAGTTAATTTTAAGCCAGCCCGTAATGCTATGCATAGTATAAGTGGCTTTGGCATACTGCTCTTATCTGTATTTTTTTGTACCTCTGTATGTGTGCACAAATTTATAATAAATAAATAAATAAATAAATAAATAAATTCCCAATAGTATCTTGTATGTCGTTATCATGTCTCCCCTGACCCTTCTGTCCTCCAGTGTCGTCAGTCCGATTTCCCTCAACCTTTCCTCGTACAACATTCCCCTGAGCTCTGGGATTAGCCTTGTTGCAAACCTTTGTACTTTCTCTAACTTCTTGACGTGCTTGTGTGTGTGTGCATGTGTGTGTGTACACATACGTACATACATACATACAGTACATATTTTTCAACAGATGGCATCTCTAAGTCGGGAAAATAATATTGAAGCCACTATTCCAAGTACTGAACAAAATGAAGGAGTCACACTGTATATTATTATCTTGAATGTGGGAGCTGTTCGTTGGTCTGTAAAGCAACGCTACAATGCCTTCGCAGATCTTCATGACAAGTTAGTTAGCAACCATGGGGTTGCTAGAGATCTTCTACCACCAAAAAAGATTATTGGCAACAAGGATCCTACATTTATAGAAAGAAGAAGAGCTGATCTGGAACTCTACTTACAGGTGTGTAATTGCCAAATAAGTTTCCTCGGGGTTGGGTTCTTGGTCCCACCTCTTTACTTCCGATGCTATTTGGTTGACACTTCTTGTATCTAATTTTTTTTAATTTTGTATAAATTTTAGTATCATAAATGAAGCCTTGCAGATTGGTTCATTTATGCTGTATGGCTGTTTTTTGAATTAAACAGCAACTGTAATTATTTTACAGCAGACCAAGCAAAGACATTACTCAGAGCAAACAATAACATAACTATCTTTAATTACAATGTCAGATCTTTGAGCAAACATTACAATGACCTCACAGCATTACTCAATTCCCTGCATACCAGTATGTTAATCATCACACAGAAACCTGGCTAAAGCCTGGTACTAAAGATGTCTATGCCATTCCTGGTTACACAGCCATATTGTAGGACAGAACAGCAAGGGGATGGAACACTTATAGACTATTCAGATCAACTTGAATGTATCAATAATTCTTGCACAAGGGATGAACATGGAGAATATATTATAGCTAAATTTAAATCAAAAGACCTGCAAAAACCCCTCACAATGATAAACATCTACAGAGTACCACAGTCAAACATTAACCAGTTTAGTGAAAAATTAGGAAACATGATAATTGATGCACATATGAACAAAGACCACTTGCTGCTCACAGGAGATTTCAACATAAATCTAATACATGACCAGGACCCACAAGTAACTGAATTCACAAACACTATGAGCAACTGCTTGTTGCTACCAACAATAACAGAACTTACAAGAATCTCTGAGACTAGTATCTCCTTATTAGACCACATCTGGACTAACACCATATCCTCTTTAAAATCAGGCATAATTACAGACAACACCACAAACCACTACCCTACCTTTCTCATAACCAACCTAGGTAAATTGCCCCAAGACACTACTAAAGTTACCTTCAGACTACATAACAAGACAGCTGTTAATAACTTTATATCAGCACTGAATAACATCGACTGGCATACTGAGCTTGAAACATATACAGATGAGGCGAAGCAGGAGGAGGCAGGGTCATAGGGGTACCATCAGTATATAAGCCATGTCTACGGCCCTATGCTGTACATTCTACAAGATAGATGGACTGAACACATTGACTCGAGGCTGAGGGACTGATTACCTCAAACTTCTCCTCTCCTTACACCTTTCTGCTTTGTATTGGACTGATGAAGCCACTGTGTGGCGAAACATTTCCTAAATAAAGATTCCCATATGTTGCATAAGTGTCTCAATCTTCAACTTGTCAGTTTTCAAAACCATTCATCACAACTGTCAGACACTGTGTCATCATGGGATCTTGATACAAAGAATTCTTCAAACTTGTCCATCCTTTAGACGAAGACCTACTTCGACTAGTGGATGGTACCACTATGACCCCGCCTCCTCCTGCTTCGCCTCACCTGACAGTATATAAGCCATGTCTACGGCCCTATGCTGTACATTCTACAAGATTGATGGACTGAACACATCGACTCGAGGCTGAGGGATTGATTACCTCAAACTTCTCCTCTCCTTACACCTTTCTGCTTTGTATTGGACTGATGAAGCCACTGTATGGTGAAACGTTTCCTAAATAAAAATTCCCATATGTTGCATAAGTGTTGGTAAATATTTGTATAGAGTGCCCTGTATGCATTTAAATAATGGACTGAAGAGTCCCTTCAAGATAAGCACCATGATGCCATTAAAGGGCTCTGATCTTTGAAGTTAGAGTTATGTTTCCCTTCGAGTCAAACCTGACTACCCCTTATTCTGTAGGTTCTGTATAACCCCTCCAGGTTTAGTGCTCCCCCTGTACATGAATATAACAGTAATGCACTAAATAATGGCAGGTGATATAAATGATGGGTGTACACTTTGTAACATGTGAATAAAGAACAAAAAGGCACAATATTGGAACAATATACAGATATAATGCACATAGGAGAGAGAAGCTTATGATGACATTTTGGTCCGACTTGGGCCATTAACTAGTCTCTGCCCTCCTCTCATTTACGTAATGGCTCCCTTATCTTCATGTGTTAGTGTGACTTATTAGTGGTCCAAGTCAGACCGAAACATCGTCATAAGTTTCTCCTATGCGCAGGTTATTTGTGTATGAGTTTGTAATCTATGTATTTTTTCTATTTTAACATTTAGGTAATTTTAAATTACCATTCTTCAGACCATCATCAACTTTATGCACCATGCATTGCCTCGAGAATTGGCAGAATTCTTGGACTTTCAGCATTACGAATTAACTCACCTTCTACAGTCTCTTGCGAGATATTGTTTCCTCGAGGGAGAGAAACTACTACATGAGGGCCAGCCAGTCTCCTTCACACCTTTACAAGTATGGAAGTGTAATTCTCTTTTTGTTCATAATATTAATAATAATATAATAATGTCTTTATTTCTACAAGTACATGTACATGGTGTACAGGCTGACATCAGTGACATACTGCTACAAAGAAAATCGCTTGTTATGCAGAGCATTTTGGGCAAATTAGGTCAGTTATTGTCCCAGGATGCAACCCACACCAGTCGACTAACTCCCAGGTACCCATTTTACTGATGGGGAACATAGACAACTGGTGTGAAAAAACACACTCAATGTGTCTATCCTCGCAGGGAATTGAACCTGAACTCTTGCCGTGTGAAGCAAGAGTTTCACACTGCAAGACAGCCATAAAAATATTTGTGCATTTAGTGTGTAAATACTGTACCTCGCCCCCCTCTCCTTAAAACTATGTCTGGCCAACCCAGTCCTTTAAATACTGTTCCTGGTCAACCCAATCCTTCAGATACTGTACATTATGCTGTACAAAATTGCCTCACTTACACGGCAGGTTAGGTTCCAGGCCACCGCTGTAAAGCGGAAATCGCCGTAAAGTGGAACACCCTTTTTTCCCACTTATAAATGAATATAAATACTAGATAATAAGTTTACACTAACATATATTAAGTTAGCAATAGAACTAGGTATTAAAAAACAATAAAAAATAAAATACACATATAATACAGTGGACCCCCGCTTAATGATCACCTCCCAATGCGACCAATTATGTAAGTGTATTTATGTAAGTGCGTTTGTACGTGTATGTTTGGGAGTCTGAAATGGACTAACCTACTTCACAATATTCCTTATGGGAACAAATTCGGCCAGTACTGGCACCTGAACATACTTCTGGAATGAAAAAAATATCATTAACCGGGGGTCCACTGTACACTCATTACTTACCTTAAAATATTTGTAGTCTTAATCTAGAGTGAGATGAGTAGTATTTATTGTAAGAAATCAAGTTTGGTATGTATGGTAGTCAGCCAGGCTACCATACCAGGCCACCCTACCCACACATAATATTCTATGACATTTAAGTGTCCCAGAGCGATAAAATGCACATACAGTTCACTCATTACTTACCTTAAAATATTTATAGTCTTAATGTAGAGTCAGAGGTGAGTAAACGAGATAAAATGAATAAATGAGAGACAGACAGAATGAGTACATGAGAAACAGGCACAGATTTATGTAAACAAACCAGGTGTATGCGAGTTTTGTAAACAAACCAGAGGAACACATCTGGTTTGTGTACAAGTTACATTGTGTACAAGTTGTCTCTACATTGATACAGTAGAATAAATAAAGAGGAACACTGTGTACAAGTTGTCTCTACATTGATACAGTAGAATAAATAAAGAGGAACACTCCCATTCTCATGTAACACCGTTTTTAGAAGAAATGACGCTCTGAGTGAAGGCATACGAAAGGAATAATTTTCTACAGTTACCCCCAGAAACACATTTTCTCTGTTGTTGGACTAGAGAAAATATTATTCTTGCTGTCACTCGTACAAGTTGTCTGGTTACCACATCTCATATTTATGTTGATTTATTCTACTGGGGGGTGTATTTCAAATCAAATCAAATTAATCAAATTTCAAATCAAATCAAATCAAATCAAATCAAAGTTTATTCTCTATAAGGATTACAATGCAGGGTTTACAGATTTTGGTTATTGTGTGGTTTACATGTAATAAAATACTAATTACAGAGGGGGCCACTAGAACACCTAGCAAGGCTAGGCATTTTGGGCAAACTTAGATTAATTCTTAACCCTAAATTATTACAAATTGTTGAGTAAGTTGACTAAATACTAAGTGACTAAATACTAGTTTGTGAGTTTAGCAATGTGAATGCTTTTGTTTTGGCACAATACATAGTTTCTATATTGGAGTATCACAGGCAAACTTATGACTAGTTAGGAATCATTATTTTAAGATTAAGATACGTATTTCTGTGTTTATAGTCAAATGGGTGAGTGAGTGAGTGTAAGTGTGGACCACCAGGTGGTTTTTATGTAGTTAGTTGACGGGGTGTATCAGGGAGATAAGATGTTTTCTAAAGGTAGTTTTGAAGGTGATGAATGTGTCTGCAGTTCTAGAGTTTTCAGGTAGGGTGTTCCAGATTTTAGGGCCTTTGACATACATTGAATTTTTGTATAGATTTAGTCAGACACGGGGAATGTCGTAGAGATGTTTGTGTCTGGTGCTATGCTTGTGGGTCCTGTCACAACTATCAAGAAAGCATTTTAGGTCAAGGTTAATATTGGAATTTAAGGTCCTGTATATGTAGATTGCACAGTAGTAAGTGTGGATGTTCTGAACAGGGAGTAAGTTTAGATCTATGAAGAGTGGGGGGAGGGGTGTTGCCAGGGATGGGATTTAGTGATTATTCTTACTGCGGCTTTTGTTGAGTTATTATTGGCTTTAGGTGTATTGCTGCAGTTGAACCTCAAGCCCAAATAGCATAGGTGAGGTATGGATAAATGAGTGAATGGTATAGTGTGAGAAGGGCATTTTGCGGCACGTAGTATCGTATCTTGGAGAGGATCCCAACTGTTTTGGATACTTTTTTTGATATGTGTTGGATATGGGTGCTGAAATTCAGGTTGTTGTCGAGGTATAGGCCTAGAAATTTGCCCTCATTATGTTTGGCAATTAGAGTGCTGTCAATCTTAATGTTTAGTTGTTACGTATTATGTTTATTATATAATTTTGAAAAAATATCATAGCTGGATTAATGAAAATGTGTATACGTATTAATGTAATATATGACTTTTATTGAGACTCTGGGATAATTATTGAGTATTGTTATCAATACTAATATGGTGTCTCGAGACATAAGACACACTCACTGATTTTGATGTGTACCTGCATACCAGCACAGTGTGTAAGTTTATTTAGGTACAGGTATACATAAGTATAATTATCAGAGTACAGTGGTCCCTCGTTTATCGTATTTAATCCGTTCCTGGAGGTGCTACTACAGTATTATCGAAATCTACGATTTTCAAATCAATTTTTCCCATAAGAAATACAGTAATGTAAATACAATTAATCCGTTCCTAACACCCAGAAGTATTAAAACAAAACAATTTTTTACCTGAAATATAGATGTAATACATAAACAATACAATGGGACATGATGAATGAAACATTAGCAGCATAACACTTGCCTTTATTGGCGATTCTTTTTAGTGTATGGGAGACTTGAGGAGGAGAGAGATTGGATTATTTACAGTTTGGAAGGGGAATCCCCTTCCATCAACACCTCGGGTACCAATTGCTTTTCTGGGGTTACTTCTCTTCTCTGTTTCTTAATACCACTAGGACCAGCTTGAGAGTGACTGGAGTCCTGTCTCACAAAATAACTGTCCAGAGAGCTCTGTTTCTGGCGTCTCTTTAACACTTCCCTAAAATGGGTCAAGACTGTCACTGTACATGTTGCCAACATGGCTTGCAACAGCCTTGTCAGGGTGATGTTTCTCCATAAATCTTTCCATCTTATTCCACATTTCAAAAATCTCCTTAATTTCTGAAGAAGGCACCTTCTTCCATCTCTCTTCCTCCTCTGCAGCAAGATTCTGAGCTGCGATCTGTTGCTCTTCCTGCTGAAGCTCTTGCAGCTCCTCAGTGGTGAGCTCTTTGTTGTGGTCTTCCACATCCTCCAAACTCACATCCAACCCCATGGAACTCCCCAGTGCCACAATAGATTTAACAACAGACATTGGCTCATCAGGGTCAGCCCCAAACCCTTCAAAATCCCTCTTGTCGACACAGTCTAGCCACAATTTTCTCCAAGCAGAGTTCAAAGTCCTGGTAGTCACTCCCTCCCAAGCCGTACCTATAACATATGGTTGTATAGGGTTTGTTATACATCCTGGCCAGTTTGGCCGCACTTAAACCACTTTCATATTGTTCAATGATGTTTTTCTTAAATTCAATCGTATTTCTCACCTTTTTTACCAAAGACTTGGCACGAGGAGCTTCCTTTGGAGCCATGGTAGCTTATTTAGTATTTGCAAGCACTAAAATGAATGGAATATTATGAAATATTTCGTAGGAGCAAGTGAGGGGACCGCCGCTCACTGGTAAACAATGCCACACTGGCTGGGAAAGGAGGCCGCCCCGGCTCACAGCGTGCATACGCATCCCGGACGAACTACTATTCGCGAGTCAGTCTACGATTAGCAAGCCCATGTTTATACGAAAATATCGGTATGATTTCCGAAATATGCGACTCTTGAGCCCTACGATTATCGAGGGACCACTGTATATATAAAATATGAAATAACTTTTAACCCTTTGAGGGTTTTCGTCGTACTAGTACGTCTTACGCGTAGGGGTTTTTGACGTACTAGTACTCATAAATTCTAGCGGCCTCAAATCTAGTGGGAGAAAGCTGGTAGGCCTTCATATGAAAGAATGGGTCTATGTGGTCAGTGTGCACAGTCTAAAAAAAATCCTGCAGCACACAGTGCATAATGAGAAAAAAAAAACTTTGACCATTTTTTTTTAATAAATCAGCGACTTTGCAGTGTATTTTCGTATGGTATTTATTTTGTATTCTAGTTTTCTGGTCTCATTTTATAGAATGGAAGACATATTACTGAAATTGAGATGATTTTGACTGGTTTTACATTGAAAGGTGCCTTGAAATTGAGCTCAAAGTAGCAGAAATGTTCGATTTTCACCAAACTTCAAAAGTAAACAAATCGTGCCAAGCGTGCAATACACGTCAACTGGTGAGTCTAATATTCTTTCACAAGTGCACCAATAATATTTATACCATTTTTTACACTAATGCAGTAGTCTGCATAACAGTAAATCTTATATTTTTTGTGAGAATAAAAATTCAAAGTGGAAAGCCAAAGAATATAAGAGGGGCCTTGAGACGTGACTAATGACTAGAGGAAATGTCATTTTAGTGCCAGGAATGTCTTTCTTGTTTATTCTGGACCCTATTCGGAAATTGGCATCTTTTGAAATTTGTGTGAAATTGGCAAAATTGCTAAATCTGACCACTGTACTGGATAGTTGAATTTATAAATGGTGGTTTCTTGCACCCATTCGATAGAAAAAATGGAGTTCTAGCGAAATATTCATGTTTTTTGTCGACTAGTACAGTGAAATTGGCCGAAAATGGGGCTCAAAGTGGGCAAAATCGCCGATGCGTAAACATCGCCGAGACCGCTAACTTTGCGAGAGCATAATTCCGTAAGTTTTCTATCAAATTTCAAACTTTTGGTGTCGTTATGATCGGGAAAAGATTCTCTATCTTTTCATAAGAGAAAATAATTTTTTTTTTTTTTTAAATTTGGCCGACCCTGAGAACGAGTTTCGGAGAGGGCCTGTCGACCCTCAAAGGGTTAAAAACACTTTGATGAGTGTGCCTGAAGTTACAAGCTTGTCTGTTTAATTAATATTCTGTTCCATTTATCCAAACGTGACAAACTGTCTGGATAAGCTGAATGCAAAAGCGGTACTGGCGACAGTGGGTTTTGTTGGGATGTTTCGCTCTAATTAAAGAGAGAGAGAGAGAAATAATTTTGGTCTCAAATTTTGGAGTTTCCAGGCATGAAGGAGAGACATGGTGCTTATGGAGAATGTAAACAAACCTGGTGGGGTGCGGTGACCATATTTGAAAGTCAGGTGGGGGGAGAGCTGTATAGGGAGTTTTGGTCATAATTTGAAATGTTCGTATTAGCGGAACATTGTAAAGCAAAACGCCGTAAAGTGGGGCCCTACTGTATATCAAGAGACATTATTGCTTGATAGATTTTTTTTTTCTTCAACATACCGGCTGTCTCCCACCAAGGCAGGGTGACTTTGAGAAGAAGAAAACTCTATGAAGTTTTTCTTTTTACATTTAGTAATGTATGCAGACGGGATCACTGGCCCCTTGCTTTAGTAGAATTATTATAATTAATATTTTCAGTTTGGGTCACTGTGTCTTAAGTGGAGAATGGCTGATAGGTCACACTAAATCTGGTGTAAACTTCTTATTTCATTTTTGGCAGTGATGACAATGGTAATTGTTGGCTGGTTATGGGCCAAGCCACCGTAGAAGTCATTTATTTGTGTTCTGTAATTTAAAAATTAAATGTTGCAAAGCCAGTTTCAAGTGACTTTGCAGTGAATTTCATTCAACATACATACTGAAATCAGGCCTGGCAACAAAGCAACTTACTGAAAGAATGTGACTTAACAATGAGATGGCCAAGTGCTCTTGTAATGTCCTTTATATTTCAATTTACTATATTTTTGGATAACTTTTTCTGTATAATTTAAAAAAATTAGTTTTGAAGATATTACCCCATTTGATTTCTTCAAGGGGTGCTATAAATACTAGTGAAGGGGGTCTTGATCAAAGAAATTAGAGCTACCTTTCCTTTCCATGGATCAAACCCGTTTACCTCCCATTTCCCAGGTGTTGTATGACTCCGGCTGGTTTAGGGTTCCCCTTGAAAATTATTACTAACTCTATTTGATGTATAAATATTTGAAAACTTAAATCTATGCTCTATTTTTTCCCACTAGTTAATATTAGAGAGTTTTAGAAGAACTTTTTGTTTGTTTGTAAGGTTTATACTGTAAATACTCCACAGTTACATGCCATCTCTTACCGGCTCAAGAATCCTCTTCCTACCAATGTGGCATCAGAACAAGAGACAGATTTCAGCCATGTGGTCGACTTTATCTCTCAGGTTCGACATTTGGTCATCGAGGGAAGCAACCAGTGCCTCAGGTGTCTAGAGAAATGTCCTGTCACAGTAAAACTTTGATTTAATAGATTAATGGGAGGGGGTGAGTAGTGGTCAGTAATGGCATTTGTGATGGATAGAGATGAGACTGGCTTGCTGTGATTGTAACATTAACAGAAAATTCTATTATTGTTACAATATTGCTTGTTTCTGAGACAGTTAACTCTCCGAATTTTATCCCATATGCCTGAAGTCCATTAAAATGAGATTCATTAAATCAAGGGTTTACTTTATATTTTTAGTATTTTGTTTCCTCTTACTGCTGATAGTATACAGAGTTATTATAATAATTTTTTCAGTCTTGATGCATTTAAACCTCTTACATTTCATTACAATATCCAGTCATTGTTACAGCCACATACCTGACAGATATTAATTTGCTCCACTCATGTAGTTTCCTTTCTTCTTTTGTCTCTTCCTCCAAATGCCTTTTAAAATAACCCATTAATAATTATATATGTGAGTTGATCAGAAAAATGGGACATCTTCCTAAATTATTTTCCTGACATTGTTGATTGGGTTTTAATTCATCTTTTCTTAATTTAAAATTATCTTTATTCTACAGCCTTTCCTTTGCATACTTACATAGTGCATTGAATATAACATTGCTCATATTTGTGTATAGTACTCAACTGCGATGATGATAAAAGTGTAGTGAACACTTGTGGATGTTGAAGGTCATCGCACATGTAGACAGGGCAACAGCAATTGACAAGAAACTGTATACGTCGACTCCTAACTGGAGTCCTAATCAGCATTATGTACATTAGAGGAAGGGGGGCACCTTATATAGGAGCAACACTGTATGACCCTTGTGGGTTTAGGACTCAAGTCCTAAACCCACAAGGTGGGACATACAATGCCTGCACTTTAAAGGAGGGGTTTGGGATATTGGCTGTTTGGAGTGACATCTAAACTATCGTATTTGGGCACCTCTGCATAGACAGTGATTATGTGTAAATGATGGTGAGTGCGTTGAATGATGTTGAAAGTGTTTCTTTTTTGTATCACCTTGCCTCTGTGGGAATGGCCGATGTGTTAAAAAATACATGTTACATATTGCATGAGTTAGCTTTTTATTAAAATTTTTAACACAGTCCATCTCCCACCAAGGTATGGTAACCCTTCCCCCCCCCCCCCCCCAAAAAAAAATATATATATATATATGTATATACAGTGGACCCTCGGGTAAAGGCGTCACTGGTTAGCGCCAAAATCGGATAACGGCTCGTTTTGCCGTAAAAATATTGGCTCTGCTAGCTCCAAATAACTCAGTTAAGGGCTTTTGTCCTGAACGTGTCCGGGCGGCCTGAGCAGGCCTGGCCACTCCATACTCCTTGTACAGCCAGTATGCCACTGTTTATAAAGTCAATGAGGATGATTCCACGCATACATGCGATATATTTTGTATTCCATTGTTTTTAGTTCTTGTAACTGCTAAATAAGCCACCATGGGCCCCAAGAAAGCTTTAGTGCCAACCTTGTGGTAAAAAGGGTGAGAAATACTATTGAATTAAAAAAAGAGATAATTGCAAAGTACGAGAATGGAGTGCGTATCTCGGAGTTGGAAAGGTTATATAACAAACCCCATTCAACCATCACTACTATCTTAGCCAACAAAAAGGCAATTAGGGAAGCCGTTGTTGCGAAAGGTGCAAGTATGCTTACAAAACAGAGATCGCAAATACAGTGGACCCCCGCTTAACGATCACCTTCCTATGCGACCAATTATGTAAGTGTATTTATGTAAGTGCGTTTGTACGTGTATGTTTGGGGGTCTGAAATGGGCTAATCTACTTCACAATATTCCTTATGGGAACAAATTCGGTCAGTACTGGCACCTGAACATACTTCTGGAATGAAAAAATATCATTAACCGGGGGTCCACTGTACTTGAAGATGTGGAGGGACTGTTGTTGGTGTAGATAAACGAGAAACAATTATCAGGAGATAGTGTTTCTCAGTCAATATGTGAAGAGGCAAGGCAGTTGCATGCGAATCTCATTAAGAAAATGTCTCCAAATAGTGCTGCTATTGATGAATTTAAGGCCAGCAAAGGCTGGTTTGAGAGATTTAAGAATCATAGTGGTATACACATTGTGATAAGGCATGGTGAGGCTGCCAGTTCTGACAAAAAAGCAGCTGAAAAATATGTGCAGGACTTTAAGGAGTACATAGACACTGAAAAATTAAAACCCCAACAAGTGTTCAATTGTGACGAAACAGGCCTGTTTTGGAAGAAAATGCCAAACAGGACCTACATTACTCAGGAGGAAAAGGCATTCCCAGGACACTAGACATTAGAGTTAGCCTATGAAAGACAGGCTAACTCTAATGTTTTGTAGTAATGCTAGTGGGGATTATAAAGTGAAGCCTTTACTGGTGTATCACTCTGAAACTCCCAGTGTTCAAGAAAAAAAATGTCATCAAGACTAAATTGTGTGTGATGTGGAGAGCAAACAGTAAGGCATGGGTAACTAGGGACATTTTCCTGGACTGGTTCTATGACATGTTTGGCCCCACTGTGAAAAAGTACCTCCTGGAAAATAAATTGTCACTCAAATGCCTCCTGGTAATGGACAATGCTCCTACTCATCCTCACGACTTGCAAGAGCAAATTGCGGGGAGTTGAGCTTTATCAAAGTGAAGATTTTGCCTCCTAATACCACTCCTCTCCTCCAGCCCATGGACCAGCAGGTCATTTCAAACTCAAAAAAATTGTACACCAAAGCAGTGTTTCAAAAGTGCTTTGAAGTGAACTCAGACAATGAATTGACCCTAAGAGAGTTCTGGAAAGATTACTTCAATATCCTCAATTGCATAAACCTTGTAGGTAAGGCTTGAGAGGGAGTGACTTGCAGGACTTTGAACTCTGCTTGGAGAAAATTGTGGCCACAATGTGAACAAGAGAGGGATTTTGAAGGGTTTGGGGCTAACCCTCAGGAGACTATGCCAGTTGTGGAATCTACTGTGGCATTGGGGAAGTCCATGGGGTTGGAGGTTAGTGGAGAGGATGTGGAAGCGTTGGTGGGGGATGACAATGAAGAGCTAATCACTACAGAGCTGCAAGAGCTTCAGGTGCAACAGCAACAGATCACAGCTCAGGAATTTGCTTCAGAGGAGGAGGAGAAAGAGAGACAGAGGAAGTTGCCTTTGTCAAAGATTAAGAAAATGTGTGCAATGTGGACAAAGTTGCAAGCATTTATGGATGAATAATATCCTGAAATAGCTGTTGCGAGCCGTATTGGCAACATGTACAATGACACTCTTGTGTCCTATTTTAAGGAAATCTTAAAGGGACGCGAGAAACAGAGCTCTGTGGACAGATATTTTGTGCGACAGGAGTCCAGTGACTCTCAAGCTGGTCATAGTGGCATTAAAAAACCAAGAAGGGAGGTAACCCCAGAAAAGGACTTGTTACCTGAAGTCTTTATGGAAGGGGATTCCCCTTCCAAACAACAGAACACCTTCATTCTCTCCCTTCCTCCCGTCTCATCACTCATCAACAAGTCCACAATAAAGATAAATGTCATTTCACTATTGTTTATTGTGCATGTATCATTGTTTTCTGTAAAAACATTATTTTGTTTAATACTTTTGGGTGTCTGGAATGGATTAATTGGATTTCCATTATTTCTTATGGGGAAAATTAATTCGGCTAAAGGCTAAATCGGTTAAAGGCTAGCTCTCTGGAACGGATTAAAGGCATTACCCAAGCGTCTACGGTATGTGTGTGTGTGTGTGCATATATGTATATATATACTGTATATATCTTCTTCTTTCTTTCAACACACCGGCCGTATCCCACTGAGGCGGGGCGGCCCAAAAAGAAAAACGAAAGTTTCTCTTTTTAAATTTAGTAATTTATACAGGAGAAGGAGTTACTAGGCATTTTAGTCGCCTCCTACAACACACATGGCTTACGGAGGAAGAATTCTGTTCCACTTCCCCATGGAGATAAGAGGAAATAAACAAGAACTAGAAAGAAAATAGAAGAAAGCCCAGAGGGATGTGTATATATATGCTTGTACATGTATGTGTAGTGTGACCTAAGTGTAAGTAGAAGTAGCAAGACGTACCTGAAATCTTGCATGTTTATGAGACAGAAAAAAGGATACAGCAATCCTACCAACATGTAAAACAATTACAGGATTCCGTTTTACACTCACTTGGCAGGATGGTAGTACCTCCATGAGTGGTTGCTGTCTACCAACCTACTACCTAGGATACATATATTATTCTTTCTTTCAACACACCGGCCATATCCTACCGAGGCGGGGTGGCCCAAAAGGAAAAACGAAAGCTTCTCCTTTTACATTTAGTAATATATATAGGAGAAGGGGTTTCTAGCCCCTTGCTCCCGGCATTTTAGTCGCCTCTTACAACACGCATGGCTTACGGAGGAAGAGTTTTGTTCCACTTCCCCATAGAGATAAGAGGAAATAAACAAGAACAAGAACTAGAAAGAAAATAGAAGAAAACCCAGAGGGATGTGTATATATACATATACAATGGACCCCCGCTTAACGATCTCCTCCCAATGCGACCAGTTATGTAAGTGTATTTATGTAAGTGCGTTTGTACGTGTATGTTTGTAGGTCTGAAATGGACTAATCTACTTCACAATATTCCTTATGGGAACAAATTCGGTCAGTACTGGCACTTGAACATACTTCTGGAATGAAAAAATATCGTTAACCGGGGGTCCACTGTATATGCTTGTACATGTATGTGTAGTGTAACCTAAGTGTAAGTAGAAGTAGCAAGACGTACCTGAAATCTTGCATGTTTAAGAGACAAAAAAGGACACCAGCAATCCTACCATCATGGAAAACAATTACAGGCTTTCGTTTTACACTCACTTGGCAGGACGGTAGTACCTCCCTTGGCGGTTGCTGTCTACCAACCTACTACCTAGGATATATGTATATATATATACAGTGGACCCCCGCTTAACGATCATCTCCCAATGCGACCAATTATGTAAGTGTATTTATGTAAGTGCGTTTGTACGTGGATGTTTGGGGGTCTGAAATGGACTAATATACTTCACAATATTCCTTATGGGAACAAATTCGGCCAGTACTGGCACCTGAACATACTTCTGGAATGAAAAAATATCGTTAACCGGGGGTCCACTGTATATCTTTCTTTCTTTCAACACGCCGGCCGTATCCCACCGAGGTGGGGTGGCCCAAAAGGAAAAACGAAAGTTTCTCCTTTTACATTTTGTAATATATACAGGAGAAGGGGCTACTAGCCCCTTGTTCCCGGCATTTTAGTCGCCTCTTACAACATGCATGGCTTACAGAGGAAGAATTCTGTTCCACTTCCCCATGGAGATAAGAGGAAATAAACAAGAAGAAGAACTAGAAAGAAAATAGAAGAAAACCCAGAGGGATGTGTATATATACATATATATGCTTGTACATGTATGTGTAGTGTGACCTAAGTGTAAGTAGAAGTAGCAAGACGTACCTGAAATCTTGCATGTTTATGAGACAGAAAAAAGGACACCAGCAATCCTACCATCATGTAAAACAATTACAGGCTTTCATTTTACACTCACTTGGCAGGACGGTAGTACCTCCCTGGGCGGTTGCTGTCTACCAACCTACTACCTAGGATATATATAATATATATTTTTTTTTTCAACAAGTCGGCCGTCTCCCACCGAGGCAGGGTGATATACATATTTATATACAGTGGCCCCCCGCATAACGATTACCTCCGAATGTGACCAATTATGTAAGTGTATTTATGTAAGTGCGTTTGTACGTGTATGTTTGGGGGTCTGAAATGGACTAATCTACTTCACAATATTTCTTATGGGAACAAATTCGGTCAGTACTGGCACCTGAACATACTTCTGGAGTGAAAAAATATCGTTAACCGGGGGTCCACTGTAATATATATAATATATATTATATATATATATATAAAATATATATATTTTATATATAATATATATATATATATTTTTTTATTATCACACCGCCGATTCCCACCAAGGCAGGGTGGCCCAAAAAAGAAAAACTTTCACCATCATTCACTCCATCACGTCTTGCCAGAAGGGTGCTTTACACTACAGTTTTTAAACTGCAACATTAACACCCCTCCTTCAGAGTGCAGGCCTGTACTTCCCATCTCCAGGACTCAAGTCCGGCCTGCCGGTTTCCCTGAATCCCTTCATAAATTTTTACTTTGCTCACACTCCAACAGCACGTCAAGTATTAAAAACCATTTGTCTCCATTCACTCCTATCAAACACCCCTCACGCATGCTGCTGGAAGTCCAAGCCCCTCGCACACAAAACCTCCTTTACCCCCTCCCTCCAACCCTTCCTAGGCCAAACCCCTACCCCGCCTTCCTTCCACTACAGACTGATACACTCTTGAAGTCATTCTGTTTCGCTCCATTCTCTCTACATGTCCGAACCACCTCAACAACCCTTCCTCAGCCCTCTGGACAACATTTTTTGGTAATCCCGCCCTCCCCTAACTTCCAAACTACGAATTCTCTGCATTATATTCACACCACACATTGCCCTCAGACATGACATCTCCACTGCCTCCAGCCTTCCCTCGCTGCAACATTCATTCACCCACGCTTCACACCCATATAAGAGCGTTGGTAAAAACTATACTCTCATACAT
>NC_069468.1:22863218-22950718 GCF_026875155.1 Cherax quadricarinatus
TTGAACTTCCAGCAAGCGTGCGTGAGCGTGTTAGATAGGAGTGAATGGAAACGAATGGTACTTGGGACCTGACGATCTGTTGGAGTGTGAGCAGGGTAATATTTAGTGAAGGGATTCAGGGAAACTGGTTATTTTCATATAGCCGGACTTGAGTCCTGGAAATGGGAAGTACAATGTCTGCACTTTAAAGGAGGAGTTTGGGATATTAGCAGTTTGGAGGGTTATATTGTGTATCTTTATATGTATATGCTTCTAAACTGTTGTATTCTGAGCACCTCTGCAAAAACAGTGATTATGTGTGAGTGTGGTGAAAGTGTTGAATGATGATTAAAGCATTTTCTTTTTGGGGATTTTCTTTCTTTTTTTGGGTCACCCTGCCTCGGTGGGAGACGGCCGACTTGTTGTTGAGAGAAATATATATTATATATATATATTATTTTTTTACATTTTCTAAGAGATTATATTGTGTTGATTAACCATCCTTGTGTTTTTACAGAGCAAGTAACATCATCCAAAATAATCTTGCATATACTCTGAACACATTCAAGAGTGTTGAGAGATTAACACTGAAGAATGCCAGTGTGTCCCAACTTGGTCATCTCGGAGCAGTTAGAAGGACAACCAAATATTTGGAAGTGAAAAATAGTGGGATGGTACATATGTCAGATATTTTTCTATGTGATGTTGTGTATAAGGAAAGTGTTGAGGGTAGTGATCCCTACAGATGGTCTATGCTCGTTGATGTTGATGTTAGTTACAACCGTATCACCCACATTGATGAGTCAGTTGCTTTGGCTCTTAATGTTGAAAAACTTAATATTAGCTCTAATAAATTATCATCAGTGGAATGTCTGACTAAATTACCAAATTTAGTATCCCTTAATCTCTCAAATAATCTCTTCAGTACCTTAGAAGATATGCACACTAAACTTGTAATGTGGTTCATTTAGATTGTCACAAAACAGTTTGTCCTCATTAAAAGGACTAAGTAAACTTTACTCATTATCATCACTGAATGTTTCAACCAACAATATCTGTGAAATCTCAGAGGTTAGTCACTTGTCTCGTCTGCCTTGTCTGGAGACCCTTATCCTCACAGGCAATCCTGTTGCAACTATAGTAGATTACCGCACCAAAGTACTAGAGCTCTTTGGGCAAGGCATCAGAAATCTGTTTGGATAATGAGAGACCAACTCAAAGAGAGCTGGAGTTTGTTGCAGTGCTGCAGGCCATCAGGCATCAAGAGAGGGGCGTTACCCACACTGAGTATATCTAGCCCTCTTCCTATCACCTCAGGCACTCTCTCGTTTGTCCCACCTGACTTAGCCACAGCTGTCAGTGAATCGTCCAGTAACTAATAATCATTTTGAAGCCTTCTTCCTTGAGAAATAATTAATTTTCAATTAAACCCTTTGACTGTCGCGGCCGTATATATATGTCTTACGAGGTTCCATGTTTGACGTATATATACTCATAAATTCTAGCGGCTTCAAATCAAGCAGAGAAAGCTGGTAGGTCCACATGTGGAGAATGGGTCTGTGTGGTCAGTGTGCACCGTATAAAAAAATCCTGGAGCACGCAGTGCATAATGAGAAAAAAAAAACTCGGACCGTTTTTTTTAATTAAAATGCCGACTTTGTGGTCTATTTTCGTATAGTATTTATGATTGTATTCTCGTTTTCTTGGTCTCATTTGATAGAATGGAAAACATATTATAGAAATAGAGGTGATTTTGATTGATTTTACTATAAAAAGAACCTGGAAATGGAGCTCAAAGTATCGAAATGTTTGATTTTTGCCAATGTTCAAAAGTAAACAAATGATGGCATTGTCCAATAAATGTCCAACTAGCCATTCTAATATGCATTCATGAATGGGTTGATGTTATTTATACAATTATTGCAGTATTGCAGTAGTCTGCATAATACTAAGTCTTCTATATTTTGTTTTGAATAAAAATTCAAAGTAGAAAGCAAGAGTAATATCAGAGGGGTCTGGAGACATGATTGATGAGCAAAGAAAATGTTATTTTAGAGCCAGGAATGTTCTGCATTGTTCATTCTGACCTTATTTTGAAATTGTCATATTTTTTAATTTTCGTGAAATTGGCCAAATTGCAAATTTCTGACCACATTATTGGTAGTTGAAATTGGTATATGGGCAGTTTCTTGTACTCAATCGATAGAAAAAATGGAGTTCTAAAGAAATAGCTATGAGTTTGGTCGACTGGAACAGCGGAATTAGCCGAAAATAGGGCTCAAAGTGGGCGAAATTGCCGATTTGTAAATATCGCCGAGGTCGCTAAACTTCGCGAGAGCATAATTCCGTCAGTTTTTCCATCAAATTTCGTTTTTTTGGTGTCATTTTAATCGGGAAAAGATTCTCTATCATTTCATAAGAAAATTTTTTTTTTTTTTTTAAATTTGTTGACACCAGGAGACACCTCAGGATTAGGGTTGTGACAGTCAAGGGTTAATAAAATTCCTTAGATTAATCCTTTCAAAGGAGAGATGCTTTTATGCTAGAAAAGGAATCTTAATCCAAACGATTAGAGCCCTCCTTAACCTAAGATAAAACCTAATATCCTCCCATTCCAAGAGTTGTATGACCCTTCCAAGTTTAGTATTTCCCTATGACTGTAATAAATAATAAAACATAAATTACTTTTTTTTATTAGAAAAGTGTTTAATCTAAGTTTTCATAGAAGTGCTATATGATTTTTGTTTTCTTATGATGACAGTACAGTAAGGCCCCAACTTTTGACATCTCATACTTTCAGTATTGGCACTTTGGAAACAGTTATAGTAAAATAATAAAAACAATAATAATAATGCAGTAATACAAAAAATAAATTTATTTCTACAAGGTGCATAATTGTTGCAAAATTCGATGACATTAATTGCTTACGAAAGCTGAGTTGAAATCGTACTCTTTGCAGATACAGCGATACCTTGACTTATGAGTTTAATTCATTCCGTGACCCAGCTCATAACTCAGTTTGCTTGTATATCAAATCAATTTTCCTCATTGAAATTAATTGAAATGCTAATAATCCATTCCAGTGGAATTCCTGGCTCTCGGGAGCAGGAGAAAATACTTCGGTGTAATGCTAACATGAACTCTACGGCTTATTTATCTATCAAAATTGATCTAATATGACATAATAAACAATATAAATAACACAGAAACATGATACATACTCTAGAATGAATAAAATATATCATTATGTGACGAGTGGTGGCGGCCACGCCCAAGGTAAAAATAATTATCGCTCTGACCATATCTTCCCATTTTTGCCCTTCTGAGGTCTTAATATGAGAGAAAATAGAGTGTTTGTGAGGCTAACTGCACTAGATCACTAGTTTTCATAAAGAAACACACAGAAACAAAAGCGATTTTCTTGGAATTTTTTTTTTCTCCAAGTCAGGAGACCGGCCTACGTTTTGGGTGAATATCTCCGAAGTAAATCAGCATAAATGCCTCGTGCCTTCTCCCAGAGAAGGCGCAAGGCACGTAGTACATGCTACGCTTGTACTGCCTCGCCTAGTCGACTACACACACCACCTCACTCGTGTTTTCTATTATTTCATGCTTTAATTCAATGGACATCGTCCTCTTCTTCTCAGCACTGTCCTTTGCACTTACTTTCTTAGGACCCATGGTTAAAAAGAAGAAATTTGGCAAAATAACTGCACAAAACACAAGCACAACACAAGAGAGATGCTTCCACAACATACTCAACCCCTGTCAATTTGGGTTCAGGCCTAATAAAAATACTAATGATGCTATTATCCACATGCTAGAGCATATTTATACAGCAATAGAAAAAAAAGAAGTCCCACTGGGTATCTTCATTGACTTACGTAAAGCTTTCGATACAGTTGACCACGACTTGCTCCACATAAAATTGTCGCACTGTGGTATAAGAGGGCACTCCCTCAACTACCTGAAGTCATACCTCAGCAACAGAAGCCAATGTGTGTACACAAATGGGGCAAACTCTTCCTCACAGCCAATTACAGTTGGTGTCCCACAGGGAAGTGTCCTAGGCCCTCTTCTCTTTCTCATATACATAAATGACCTACCAAATGCATCGCAACTACTCAAACCCACACTATTTGCAGATGACACTACATACGTCTACTCTCACCCGAGCCCAGTCATGCTAGCCAGTACTGTAAATACCGAATTACAGAAAATATCAACCTGGATGAGGACCAACAAACTTACTCTAAACATTGACAAAACCTACTACATTCAGTTTGGTAACAGAGCTACAGATGTGTCTCTTAACATAATGATAATGGATCACCTATACACAAAACTCACAGAGGGAAAATTCTTAGGAATCCACCTTGATAATAGACTCAAATTTCAAACACATATACAACAAATTTCCAAAAAATTTCTAAGACCGTAGGCATACTATCGAAGATACGGTACTATGTTCCACAGTCAGCCCTCCTGGCCCTATATCACTCGCTTATTTAACCCTATCTCACCTATGGAATTTGTACAACAAACCATCTCAGACCACTAATCACCCAACAAAAGGCTGCAGTCAGAATGATAACAAATTCCCACTACAGACAGCACACTCCACCAATATTCAAAACTCTAAACCTACTCACAATACAAAACATCCATACTTATTACTGCACCTACTACATACATATATATACATACATATAGTAGTAGGTTGGTAGACAGCAACCACCCAGGGAGGTACTACCGTCCTGCCAAGTGAGTGTAAAACGAAGCCTGTGATTGTTTTACATGATGGTAGGATTGCTGATGTCTTTTGTCTGTCTCATAAATATGCAAGATTACAGGCATGTCTTCTACTTCTACTTACACTTAGGTCACCTACACTCATGTAACATTTATTTAACACACCATCGATTTTTCTTTGATTTTATCTTAATAGTTCTGGTCTTTTTAAATTTTTCCCTTTATACCCAAAGGGGAAGTGGAATAAAATTTCCCTCCAAAGCCAGCGGTTTAAAAGTCAACTAAAATGCCGGGAACAATGGGCTAGTAACCCTTTTCCTGTAAAGATTACTAAAAAGAATAAAAGAAGAAAATTTCAAAGGGGAAGCCCGAATGTGCCGTGGATTTTTGTGCAAGATAAGAAAGAATGTTTGGGGAGTTATGAATGAAAAACAGTCCGGCTTTAAGTAAAACAAAGCTGAAGGGGGGGGGAAGTTTCAGTGGAGAGGAATAAATGGGTTGGGTCAGGGTTTAAAATGATTAGAGCAAAAAGAAGGATAGCAATAATGTTAAGGATAACTATGGCAGGAAAAAAAGGGACTATAAATGTATTAAATTTAAGGGTTATGTGGAGTAAAAAAAGATTTGGATGTGAAAAGTGGGGTTTTAAAACGTGATGCACCTGGGGAAGGAGAAGTGAGAGGAAGAGAGAATTTTTTGGGAAAAAGTTGAGTGAAAAGCGTGGGGGGTTTTTAAACAAGTTGAGAGTAATGGTGGTTGGGGATTTTAATGCTAAAAGGGTAAAAAAATTAGGAGGGGAGTAGGTAAATTTGGGGTGCCAGGGGGAAATGTAAATGGGGGGCCTTTAATTGAGCTATTTTAAAAAAAATTGGAATAAGTAATACATATTTTATGGAAAAAAAGGGGTAAATAAATATACAAGGTAGATGTAGCACGTAATGAAAATAGTTTATTAGATTTTGTATTGGTGGATAAAGGTTTATGGGGAGGGTCCCGATTACATGTTTATAAGGGGCAACTGATAATCGGGTCATTTTTTATTTTTAGCTACATTTGAGTAAAAGGTAGATGGGGAAAAAAGGAAGGGGGGCAAAAAACAAGTAAGAGGGGGGGAAAGTGTATAAACTAAGGGGGGAGGGAAATTCGGGGGAGATACAAGCGACTATTGCAAAAGGTGGGCTAGTGCAAAAATATTTGTGGGGGGTTAAAGGGTGGAATAGTTTTAAAAAACAGTATTAAATGTGGGGCAGAAGTTTTTTGGGTTTTAGGAGGGGGGGGGCAGGAGGGAAAAAGGATGATTGGTGGAAAGATGAAGTAAAGGTGTGATAAAAGAGAAAAAGGGGCTTATGAGAGGTTTTTTCAAAGCGAAGTTTATAAAAAAAGTATATGGAAGTAAAAGAAAGGTAAAAAGAGTGGGGAAGAGTGCAAAAAGGGAGCAGATGAAGATGGGGGAGGCACTTCAAGAAATTTAAAAGAAAATAAAAAAAAAATTTTTGGGGTGATTTAAAAAAATTAAAAAAGCCAGGGAAAATATGGATTTTTCAGTTAAAACAGAGTAGGGATTAGAGATGGGGAGATGGAGGTATTGGGTAATGGGGAGAATATTTTGAGAACTTTTAAATGTTTTAAAGGAAAAAAACAAGGCAGAATTTCATGCACTGGGCCGGGAGATACCATCTTTAGGAGTGAAGAAAAGGGGAATGTAATTGGGGAGGTACGTGAGGCATTACTAAAATAAAGGGGGTAAAAACAGCGGAACGATGGGATCAGACAAAATTTAAAAGCAGGGGGGTATTGTTTAGTGTTTGGGCTTTTTTTTTTAATAAATGTAAAGAGGGGGAAAGGGACTAGGGATTGGGAGAGAGCAGGGATAGTCCCTTTATAAAAGGTCATATCCACCAGGGCTAGGTGACATAAAAAGAAAAACAAAAGTTTTTCTCTTTAAATTTTGTGATGTATACAGGAGAAAGGGTTACTAGATACTTGCTCCCGGCATTTTAGTTGCCTCTTATGACACGCATGGGTTTTGAAGGAAGGATTCTTCTCCACTTTCCCATAGAGTTCAGGCCTTTTTTTTTTCAACAAGTCGGCCGTCTCCCACCAAGGCAGGGTGACCCAAAAAGAAAGAAAATCCTCAAAAAATAAAATATTTTCATCATCATTCAACACTTTTACCTCACTCATATATAATCACTGTCTTTGCAGAGGTGCCCAGATACAACAGTTTAGAAGCATGTATAAAAATATATAACATATCCCTCCAAACTGCCAATATCCCAAACCCCTCCTTTAACCCTTTGACTGTCGCGGCCGTATATATACGTCTTACGAGGTACCGTGTTTGACGTATATATACTCATAAATTCTAGCGGCTTCAAATCAAGCAGGAGAAAGCTGGTAGGCCTACATGTGAGAGAATGGGTCTGTGTGGTCAGTGTGCACCATATAAAAAAAATCCTGGAGCACGCAGTGCATAATGAGAAAAAAAAACTCCGACCGTTTTTTTTAATTAAAATGCCGACTTTGTGGTCTATTTTCGTATATGTATTTATGGTTGTATTCTCGTTTTCTTGGTCTCATTTGATAGAATGGAAGACATATTATAGAAATAGAGATGATTTTGATTGATTTTACTATAAAAGAACCTAGAAATGGAGCTCAAAGTAGGGGAAATGTTTGATTTTTTGCCAATGTTCAAAAGTAAGCAAATGATGCCATTTTCCAGTAAATGTCCAACTAGCCATTCTATATGCAGTCAAGAATGGGTTGATGTTATTTATACAATTATTACAGTATTGCAGTAGTCTGCGTAATAGTAAGTCTTCAATTTTTTGTTTGAATAAAAATTCAAAATAGAAAGCAAGAGTAATATCAGAGGGGCCTGGAAACACGACTGATGAGCAAAGAAAATGTTATTTTAGAGCCAGAATGTCTGCATTGTTCATTCTGGACCTTATTTTGAAATTGTCATATTTTTTAGTTTTCGTGAAATTGGCCAAATTGCAAATTTCTAACCACATTATTAGGTAGTTGAAATCGGTAAATGGGCAGTTTCTTGTACTCAATCGATAGAAAAAATGGAGTTCTAAAGAAATAGCTATGAGTTTGGGCGACTGTAAACAATGGAATTAGCCAAAAATAGTGGCTCAAAGCGGGCGAAATCGCCGATTTGTAAACAGCGCCGAGGTCGCTAACTTCGCGAGAGCATAATTCCGTCAGTTTTCCATCAAATTTCGTTTTTTTTGGTGTCATTACAATCGGGAAAAGATTCTCTATCATTTCATAAGAAAAAATATTTTTTTTTTTTTTTTTAAATTTTGCGACACCAGGACGTAAGACGTATATATACGGCCGCGACAGTCAAAGGGTTAAAGTGCAGTCATTGTACTTCCCATTTCCAGGACTCAAGTCCGGCTATATAAAAATAACCAGTTTCCCTGAATCCCTTCACTAAATATTACCCTGCTCACACTCCAACATCTTATCAGGTCCCAAAAACCATTCGTCTCCATTCACTCCTATCTAACATGCTCATGCACATTTGCTGGAAGTCCAAGCCCCTCTCACCACAAAACTTCCTTTACCCCCTTCCTCCAACCTTTTTGAGGGCGACCCCTACCCCTCTTTCCTTCCCGTACAGACTTTTATGCTCTCCATGTCATTCCATTGATCCATTCTCTCTAAATGAACCAAACTACCTCAATAACCCCTCTTCACTCTCTAACTAACTGCACACCTTCTCCTAATTTCCACACTCCGAATTCTCTGCATAATATTTACACCACACATTGCCCTTAGACAGGATATCTCCACTTCCTCCAACCGCTTCCTCGCTGCAGCATTTACAACCCAAGCTTCACACCCATATAAGAGTGTTGGTACCACTCTACTTTCATACATTCCCTTCTTTGCCTCATTAGATAATGTTTTTTGTCTCCACATATACCTTAATGCACCACTCATCTTTTTTCCTTCATCAGTTCTATGGTTAACCTCATCCTTCATAAACCTATCTGCTGACCCTACCATTTACCTCCTTCACAACCCCATCTATAAATATATTAAACAACCATGGTGACATTACACATCCCTGTCTAAGACCTACTTTTACCAGAAGTAATCTCCTTCTCTCCTACACACCCTAACCTGAGCCTCACTTGTTTTTTTTTTTAACAAGTCAGCCATCTCCCACCAAGGCAGGGTGACCCAAAAAGAAAGAAAATCCCCAAAAAGAAAATACTTTCATCATCATTCAGCACTCACCTCACTCACACATAATCACTGTTTTTGCAGAGGTGCCCAGAATACAACAGCTTAGAAGTACATACGTATAAAAATACACAATATATCCCTCCAAACTGCCAATATCCCAAATCCCTCCTTTAGAGTACAGGCATTGTACTTCCCATTTCCAGGATTCAAGTCCCGTTATATAAAATAACCGGTTTCCCTGAATCCCTTCACTATCCTTATAAAAACTCTTTGCAGCATTTAGTAACTTACTACCTATTCCATACACTTGCAACATCTGCCACTTTGCTCCCCTATCCATTCTATCATATGCCTTTTCTAAATCCATAAATGCAATGAAAACTTCCCTACCTTTATCTAAATACGTATTGTTCACATATATGCTTTAATGTAAACACTTGATCTACACATCCCCTACCCACTCTAAAGCCTCCTTGCTCATCTGCAATCCTACTCTCTGTCTTACCTCTAATTCTCTCAATAATAACCCTACCATACACTTTTCCTGGTATACAGTGGACCCCCGGTTAACGATATTTTTTCACTCCAGAAGTATGTTCAGGTGCCAGTACTGACCGAATTTGTTCCCATAAGAAATACTGTGAAGTAGATTAGTCCATTTCAGACCCCCAAACATACACGTACAAACGCACTTACATAAATACACTTACATAATTGGTCACATTCGGAGGTAATCGTTATGCGGGGGTCCACTGTACTTAGTAAACTTATTCCTCTATAATTTTTACAATCTCTTTTGTCCCCTTCCCTTTATATAAAGGAACTATACATGCTCTCTGCCACTCCCTGGGTACCTTCCTCTCTTTCATGCATTTATTAAACAAAAATACCAACCACTCCAACACTGTATCCCCCCTGCTTTTAACATTTCTGTCATGCCCATCAGTTCCAGCTGCTTTACCCCCTCTCATTCTACATAATGCCTCACGTACCTCCCCCACACTCGCATCCTGCTGTTCTTCACTCCTAAAAAATGTTATACCTCCCTGGCCAGTGCACAAAATTACCGCCTCCCTTCCTTCATCGACATTTAAAAGTTCCTCAAAATATTCCCACCATCTACCCAATACCTCCATCTCCCCATCTACTTACTCCCCTACTCTGTTTTTAACGGACAAATCTCTTCGTTCCCTAGGTTTTCTTAACTTGTTTATCTCCAAAACTTTTTTTCATTTTCTGCAAAATTTCTTTACAGTGCCTCTCCCACTCTAATATCTGCTCTCCTTTTGCACTCTCTTCACCTTTCTTTTTCTCTCCATATACTTTTCTCTTCTTATAACACTTAGGCTTTGTAAAAAACCTCTCATAAGCTATCTTTTTCTCTTTTATCACACCCTTCACTTCATCATTCCACCAATCATCCTCTTTCCTCCTGCACCCACCTTCCTATAACCACAAACTTCTGCCCCACATTCTAATATTGCATTTTTAAAACTATTCCAACCCTCTTCAACCCCCCTTTCCCCCCACTACTATTATTTGCACTAGCCCAACTTTCTGCCAATAGTTGCTTATATCTCACCCTAATTTCCTCCTCCCATAGTTTATACACTTTCACCTCTCTCTTACTTGCTGTTGCCATTTTCCTATTGTCCCATCTACCTCTTAATCTAACTGTGGCTATGACTAAATAATGATCCGATATACCAGTTGCCCCTCTATAAACATGTACATCCTGAAGCCTACCCATCAGATCAACCTTTTATCCACCAATACTTAATCTAACAAACTACTTTCATTACGTGCTATATCAGACCTTGTATGCTTATTTATCCTCTTTTTCATAAAATATGTATTACTTATTATCAAACATCTTTCTACACATAGCTCAGTTAAAGGCTTCCTATTTTTATTTACCCCTGGCACCCCAAATTTACCCACTACTCCCTCCACAACATTTTTACCCACTTTAGCATTGAGATCCTCAACCACAAGTACTCTCTCACTAGGGTCAAAACTTCCCATGCACTCACTCAACATTTCCCAACATCTCTCTCTCTCTCTCCTCTACACTTCTTCTTCTTCAGGTGCATAAATGCTTACTATAACCCACTTTTCACATCCAACCCTTATTTTACACCACATAATCCTTGAATTTATACATTTATATTCCTTCTTTTCCTGTCATAACTTATCCTTCACCATTATTGCTACTACTCCTTTAGCTCTAACTCTTTTTGAAACCCCTGACCTAATCCCATTTATTTCTCCCCACTGAAACTCTCCCACCCCCTTCAGCTTTGTTTCACTTAAAGCCAGGACATCCAGCTTCTCATTCATAACATCCACAATCATCTCTTTCTTATCATTCGCACATCGTCCATGCACGTTCAAACATCCCATTTTGACGGTTTTCTTCCTTTTCTTCATAGTTGGCTATACGGGAAAAGGGGTTACTAGCCCATTGTTCTCGGCATCTTAGTGGACTTTTACAACATGCATGGCTTACAGAGGAAAGATTCTTATTCCACTTCCCCATGAATATAGAACAAGAACTATTAAGACGAAATCAAAGAAAACTCAGATGATTGTGTATACATAAACGTGTAGTGTAGTGTGGTGTGACCTAAGTGTAAGTAGAAGTAGCAAGATGTATCTGAAATCTTGCATGTTTATGTGACAGAAAAAAAGACACCAGCAATCCTACCATTATGTAAAACAAATACAGGCTTCCCTTTTACACTCACTTGGCAGGACAGTAGTACCTCTCTGGGTAGTTTCTGTCTACCAGCCTGCTACCAACAGGCCTTGTTATAATCCATAATTTACTTACAAGCCACATATCAGATTCCTGGACAAAAGCAGTGGTACTTTACCTCAAGGAAGCTAACTGTAAGTTTCCTGCATTATTTATTTAATTCTAAGTTTTCATGCATTTTTGTAATAATTTATTTGAGTTTTCTGGAGGTTATCCTGTATATGGTGTTGATGGTGGTGGTAGTCAACAAAACTGTGTACACTAGTTGTTTGTTTATTTTTAGTTCTTATTTACATATGTGTACTCAACTTTTGTTTGTGTATGTATGTACTTGTGTAGTAGGTTGGTAGACAGCAACCACCCAGGGAGGTACTACCATCCTGTGGTAGTAGGTTGGTAGACAGCAACCACCCAGGGAGGTACTACCGTCCTGCCAAGTGAGTGTAAAACGGAAGCCTGTAATTGTTTTACATGATGGTAGGATTGCTGGTGTCCTTTTTTCTGTCTCATAAACATGCAAGATTTCAGGTACGTCTTGCTACTTCTGCTTACACTTAGGTCACAGTACACATGCACAAGCATATATATACACACACACCCCTCTGGGTTTTCTGCTATTTTCTTTCTAGTTCTTGTTCTTGTTCTTGTTTATTTCCTCTTATCTCCATGGGGAAATGGAACAGAATTCTTCCTCCGTAAGCCATGCGTGTTGTAAGAGGCGACTAAAATGCCAGGAGCAAGGGGCTAGTAACCCCTTCTCCTGTATAAATTGCTAAATTTAAAAAGAGAAACTTTTGTTTTTCTTTTTGGGCCACCCTGCCTCGGTGGGATACAGCCGGTTTGTTGAAAGAAGAAGATGTATGTATTTGTGTAGTAGGTTGGTAGACAGCAACCACCCAGGGAGGTACTACCGTCCTGCCAAGTGAGTGTAAAACGAAAGCCTGTAATTGTTTTACATGACGGTAGGATTGCTGGTGTCCTTTTTTCTGTCTCATAAACATGCAAGATTTCAGGTATGTCTTGCTACTTCTACTTACACTTAGGTCACACTACATATACATGTACAAGCATATATATATATGCACACACCCCTCTGGGTTTTCTGCTATTTTCTTTCTAGTTCTTGTTCTTGTTTATTTCCTCTTATCTCCATGGGAAATGGGAACAGAATTCTTCCTCCATAAGCCATGCGTGTTGTAAGAGGCGACTAAAATGCCGGGAGCAAGGGGCTAGTAACCCCTTCTCCTGTATAAATTACTAAATTTAAAAAGAGAAACTTTTGCTTTTCCTTTTGGGCCACCCCGCCTCGGTAGGATACGGCTGGTTTGTTGAAAGAAAGAATGTATGCATTTGTTTACATAACAACACTGCACTAGCCAAGGACTCAAACCTATGTTGTACTGGTCTGCCTCATGGCGAGCCAGAACCACATGACGCCTTAGACCACAGGACTACTCAATCCTACAAAGATGGCGCAGCCAGTAGCAGCTTGCTCTGCTAGCTGTTATGCTGAGCATTTTGGGCAAATTAGATCAGTGTCCCAGGATGTTACCCACACCAGTCAATTAACACCCAGGTACCCATTTTACTGATGGATGAACATAGACAACAGGTGTAAAGAAACACGCCCAGTGTTTCTACCCTGGCTGGGAATCAAACCCAGACCCTCACCATGTGAAGCGAGAGCTTTAGCCACCAGAGGACATGGAAAAAAAAAAAGCATCCTTTTAGTCTTCACCTCCACCTTCACATTCTAGTTGCTTCTGTCCATTTGCTCCACCTTCTTCCTTTTTTTTTTGCCCAAGTCTTGTATCTTTGCTATGGATATACACTCCCTTTTCCTTGATCATTTTCAGTTACTCTCACATGCTACTGCTGCATACACCGATAGCACTACATCCTCTAATGACATAGACTATGCAACAGTTTTTCCAGATGATATAATACAGGGATGGTCATCTTTTCTGTCTGGTATTTTCACATCAAAATTTTATGTATTTCTAGCAGACATTGTTCACATTGCTTCCCTTCTTATTTTTCTCTCAAAGTGGCTTGCAAGCCCTTCAGAGCTTTGACTCTTTGCACAAGTAACCTGCACATAGAGAAAGAGAAGTTATGTTGAATTTCGGTCTGACTTGGACCATTTACAAGGCAGTCCAAGTCAGACTGAAATGTCATCGCGAGGTTTTCTCTCCTGTGTGCAGGTTATCTGTGTATTATTCCAGTCACGGTAATGTGCCTTTCTGTTCTTTTGACCCATTGCATCTAATCAGTTTTTGCATCCAACACTGGCTGTGTTGCCTCTTCAGCAAACATACAGATTTCATCTTTTTCTGGGTTTTTGGTCATTCTGGTGTCTAAGGCAGATTCTTCTGCATGTTTTACCAACCCAGGACCTCTCGCAGGGATGTGTCCTGTTAAGACTATTTTCCAGTTTTCTACAAGAGTATTTGGGATCGATGACAGTGCTGCTCATCCAGGTAAAAGGAGAAAAAGCTGTTTTTAATTAAACCAGAGATGAGATCCTGGCTGACTTGTTTTCATCACTGTCATGTGTGGTAAACAACTCTCGCATGATTGCGAATCGGTCACATGAAACTCAGGTGTGGCTGTCACATGGAGAGGTGCCTACTACATCTCAGTGAAATCTGTCAAGTTGCATTAGTACAGTAGTTGAATACCTTCTGATTCATTGTCCCATTTATCAAAAAGCATGTAGGATTCATTTTTTGGTTTGTTTTTCAGTGCTTGGGTGCTCTCACTTTGCCTGTTCGCCTATTAGAAAACCCTACTTTCAGGGCTGACACACTCTTAAGACTTTTTATTTCGCTGACACTGACTTATTACATCAATTTTGACTTGACTTGTTAACTCATAAGTTCATTCATCACACTGCTCCCCTTTGCTGATAGCTTCCCTCGGGGTTATAACTCTACATGACCCAGACAGGTTTTGCGCATTTTGTGAAAATAATTCAAGTGGGGAGTTTTTGATGCTGGTAAAGAGGTTTTGATCATAGGTATTGGAGCTGCCCTTTCCTTTCTTGGATCAGGCTTGGTTACTTCCCATAGTCCCAGGACATGCATAACCCTTAAGAGTTTAAGGAATATACCCTACACTCCATGGGGAAGTGGAAAAGAATTCTTCCTCTGTCAGTCATATGTGCCATAAGAGGCAACTAACATGCTGGGAAAAAGGGGCTAGTAACCCCTTCTTCTGTATACATTACTAAGGTTAAAAAGAGAAACTTGTTTTTATTTTGTGGGATATGAAAAATAAAACTTAACCTATTTTTTTTAAGCACACAGATTGTCTCCTACTGAGGCAGAGACACCCAGATAAGAAGACAACTATAATGTTTTCTTATTTTTACGTTTTGTAATTTATACAGGAGGAGTTACTAGCCCCTTGCTCGCAACATTTCAGTCGCTTTATACAACCTGCATGGAAAATATTAATGTATGGTATATTGAAAGCAAAGAGCCAGTTTCAGTACGGGTTTGTATAACTTTATGATATGCCCCTCGTGAAGACTTAACAAATCTTGTATTTTGTACACTGGCCATTACCTGCGAAGATAGGACGAACTGAAAAAAAAGTGGAAAACACTTTCACAGTCATTCATTCAGTGACTTTCTTGACAGAAGCAAGCAGACATCACAGCTCAGGTGGCCCCTCCTGAGTGCAGGCACTGTACTTCTCATGTTCAGCTAACCAGTTTCCCTGAATTCCTTCATAAATGTTACTGAGTGTGATATTGAAAAAAACATCAAGGTCCAAGGAATTTAAGATAGTGTCCCCTTAAATGGATCAAACCTAATTACCTCCCATTCCCCAGAGATCACCTCTTATTCCCCAGAGATTACCTCCCATTTCCCCAGAGATTACCTCCTATTCCCCAGAGATTACCTCCCATTCCCCAGAGATTACCTACCATTCCCCATATATTACCTGCCATTCCCCAGATACTCATGACTCCAATGGATTTAGCTCTCCCAGGTGTATATAATAATATATAACTCTCAAATATTTAATTTACATTGATTATTAGATCTGCAAAAAATGATAAATACTCAAATTGTCATTGTCTGTACGTTGTGTTGTTTCAGTCAATATATAGTAGTACTGCCTTATCCATGGATCTGGTTTCTGGGGTTTCATTTATCCACGGTTTACCCTGGACCGAAAATAACCCTTAATTTTGCTTAATAATGACACCAAAATGCAAAAGTAGTGATGGTGACAGTTTTTCAGAGCCTAAGAGAAGTTGTGAAGTGCTTCCCATCAGTAAAAAAGTGCTAATTCTTGACTTATTGTGAATAATTTATCAATTAAACTTATCATAGGTATATATGTATGTGGCCTGGCTGGCAAACCTCTTGCTTCACACACAGAGGGCCCGGGTTCAAATCCCGGAGGGGTAGAAACATTTTGACACATTTCCTTACACCTGTTGTCCTGTTCACCTAGAAGCAAGTAGGTACTTGGGTGTTAGTCGACTGGTGCAGGTCACATCATGGTGGGACAAGACTGAGGGTTCCAATGGAAATAAGACACAGTTCTTGATGATGCACTGCCTTTCTTGGGCTATCCTGGGTGGTTAACCCTGCAGGGTTAAAACCAAAAGAAATCTTATCTTATAGGGTTTCAGGGATTCATGGTAGGTTTTGGAATGTATCGTTCCCAAATATGGGGGTTCTACTGTATATGCTTTGTTTTTATACTATGTATATAATTTTCTTAAAAATCTATTTTTCTGCCTTTAGTAGCACTAATATATATTTTAATTATATTAGACTTACAGTATATTGCAAATGTTAATGATTTATTTTTAATCAATTTATTTTACTGTAGGGTATACATATATTTTGTCCTGTAAATATTATACATGTTAAGTATGTACTAGATTTTTTATTGGTTTATGTGTTAGTATCCAAGTGTGTAAACTTTGCTCTCCCAATGATATTACTCTTAATGTTGTATACCTGGTGAGGGTTTCAGGGGTCAACACCCCTGCTGCCTGGTCCTTGACCAAGCCTCCCGGTGGATCAGGGCCTGATCAACCAGGCTGTTACTGCTGGCCACACAAACCGACATACAAACCACAGATTGGCTGGTCAAGTACTGACTTTGGGTGTTTGTCCAGCGCCTTCTTGAAGACAGCCAAGAGTCCATTGGTAATCCCCCTTATAGGTAAAAGGATACAATTGTAACTAAAGTGACATTTTATTGTGGCAAAGTTTCACTCTCCAGGAGCTTTGTCGAGCCATTGTAACAGCTTGACAAAGCTCCTGGAGAGCAAAACATTGCCATAATAAAATGTTACTTGCACTTGCGTCCTTTTACCTAACTGGTTAATGTTGATTCTTTAAGTATGGTATATTGATGTCATTTAAAATGTTTTGATCCGAGAAATTAAAGCTACCCTCTTCCCTTGCTCAGATTAACTCCGAGTACAGTGGAACCTCAAATTTCGAACTTAATCCGTTCCAGGAGCTAGTTCTAAATTCGAAAAGTTTGAAAGGCGAAGCAATATTTCCCATAAGAAATAATGGAAATACAATTAATCCGTTCCAGACCCCCAAAATATTCACAAAAAAATACATTTTATAGATAGTATTACATTATGGTTTTACATACACACAACAAATATAGTGTACAATTATGTATTACGTACTAATAAATTATGTATTACGTACTACGTATTACGTACTAATAAATTTAAATAAATATATAAAATAACCCTGCCTTGGTGGGAATCGGCCAGTGTGATAATAAAATAAAAATATAAAATAACATTTTTACTTACCTTTATTGAAGATTGGTGATGGCATAGGGACGAGGAGAGAGGAGTTGGGGTTAGTGTTTGGAAGGGAAATCCCCCTCCATAAGGAATTTAGGTATCAAAGCTCTCTGGGGTTACTTCTCTTCTCTGTATTTTAATGCCACTAGGACCAGCTTGAGAGTCACTGGACCCCTGTCTCACAAAATAACTGTCCACAGTCCTGTTTCTGGTGCCTCTTTAAGATTTCCCTAAAATGGGACATGGTTCTGTCACTGAACTTGTTGCAAAGATGGCTTGTTTCGGCTTGCTCAGGGTGGTATTTCTCCACAAACATTTGGACATCATTCCACTTAGCACAAATCTCCTTAATCTTTGAAGAAGGCACCTCATCCATTCCCTCTCCCTCCTCCTCTGAAGCAAGTTCCTGAGCTGTGGTCTGATACTGTTCCAGATGAAGCTCTTCCAGCTCTTCAGTGGTTAGCTCTTTCCTGTGGTCCTCCACCAACTTTTCCACATCCTCGCCACTCACTTCACATCTATGGTGTTTCTCACTTTCTTTACCACAAGGGTACCACTATCAAGTTTCTTTGGGCCCTTGGTAGCTTATTTCACAGTCCCACGAACACTAAACACAATGAATTAATCGTAAAATGTTTGAATGAGACCGCAGGTTAGTGTTCACTCAAGCATCAACAAAGCCAGATTGGCACACGGCGCCTGTGCTGGGACGCGGACAGAGCGGGCTGGCGGACAGGTCCGGTACCCAGCGGTTCGAAAAAAGGGGCGAGATCGATAATGGGGACAAAGTTGGTTCGAAAAAATGGTCGATTTTCGAAGAGTTCAATAAGCGATACGTTCGAAATTTGAGGTTCTACTGTACCTCCAAATCCCCTGGCATAATATCACCCCTGAAAGTGATGTATTGAGTATAGGCAAGTCTTGTTTAACACTTTAGGTAAGTTTTAAAAAGAGAAGCACCATAGAGTTGTTAACCCTTAAACTGTCCAAACGTAGATCTACGTTCACGTGCGTAGCGCTCCGACCTTGATTTTCCCCATTTGAAAGCATGTAAAAAAAAATAGATCTACGTTCGGAGCCTGCCGCACATCAACGTAAATCTACGTGTGGACAGTTTAAGGGTTAATTAAGAGAAGCCATGGTTCCAAGTGAAACATTTTTAGCTCATAATATTCTGAGCACCTCTTCAAAGACAGTGATGTATGAATGATGGTGAAAGTATTGAATGATGATGAAAGTTTTTTCTTTCTTTTTAGGGGTTTCTTTCTATTTGGGTCACCATGCCTCAGTGGGAAATGGCCAAAGTGTTAAAAAAAAAAATTATAATAATCATACTTTATTTCATAAGTACATGCTAAACATACCAGCTTGCACTGCTATTATTTTATTACACTAACATACTCCCCTTGAATAGTTTTCCTTGATGCTGGTTAAGTAATCTTGATCCAAGGAAATGCGAATAAAATTGGATGTAAAATTGACGTGTTTAACATGCTGGCCATTTCCACAGAGGTGGGGGGTGACCTAAAAAAGAAAAGCACTTTCATCATCATCACTCCATCACTGTCTTGCCATTTTATGTAAAGTCATTCAGGAGATTGTCATCCAAAACTGTTCTTGGCAATAAGACTATGATGAGAGTATAAGTTACTCAACCCATTAACTGTCCAAACGTAGTTCTACGTTTTCGCACGTAGCGCTCTGGCCTTGATTTTCTCCATAAGAAAACATGTAAAAAAACGTAGATCTACGTTCAGAGTGCTACATGAGCAAACGTAGAGCTATGTTTGGACAGTTAATGGGTTAATATATTTTAATATCTTCTGCACAGTAACAGCATTATTTTCAACATTATGAGGTTACTCTGTGATGATATTACTTATATATTTTTATAACCCTGTGATAAAACTGATCTTCAGTTGTCAACATGTCTTTTTAATACAAGCTTCACTCAATTTATATTGCTTTTATATAATTTAATTAAGCACTAAACTTTTGTGGGTCATGCAGCATGTAGCTTTCATTGTCTGGTAATTTTATATACATTTTATTGTGTGTTGTACTATTTTTATTGGTATGAGCACTGAGGGACCAGCACAGTCAGTGTTCTGTTGATATAACAACTGCTGCTATTACTCACTTTATGTATATTTGCCTTATGCAGATTCACCGTTTGCGATGTCCCATTTCTATCAGTAATTATATTTGCTAGATATACACTGTTAGTATGCAGGCTGTTCAGTTTGCAGAATGTAGCGATGTTTTTTATGTGGCTATAAGTGTTTGCCAGGGGCCTGGAATGCATCTACAGCATAAAGCCAGGGATGCCTGCATATGCTATTTTCTAAATAGTTTTTTTTTTTTTTTTTAGCATACTGGCCATCTGCCACTGAGGTAGGGTGACCCAAAAAGCAGGAAACATATTCACTATCATTCAGGCAATTGCTGTTTTATCAGAAGCATGCTGACATCACAGTTTATATTTCTAAATACTGTACTTAACGTTGTAAACCACATGGTATCTTTGTGTTTATAGGATTACCTGTCCTTCCTTGGTTGGTAGCACATCAGGTATGTGGTAGAAAATTCTTCTGTGAATTTCATCTTCAAGGAAGGTGCCTCAGTGCTGGTAAAGGGCTCTTGATCCATGGAATTGTAACTTTCCTCCATAAAATCAAACCTGGTTACCCCTCATTTCCCATGTGTTGTACAACCCCTACAAAAGTTTTGTAAGAATTTTTCTTCAAGGGCACCAGGCATAAGAAGTCTTGGCAATATGTCTCATTCTGCCTGAGTATTCTACCACTAAGCTACATAACCACATGATAGACATTTAGACTCTACCTAACATGTCCTTTCCCATTCTTCTACCTGTCATATAGTGCCTAGTGTTGCTTTTGGCAATACATTGAATGTATATACTGTACTATATTGTTTTTACAAAATATGTACTGTATATAATTTTACTTTGTATTTAGTACTACAACCATTGTTTAGTATTAATGGGTAGGGAAACTTGCAACTTTGTGATTAATAATGCTAACCAAAATGCATATTTTACATGAATATTTTTTATCTGTGGGCAGCTACCTTGTTTGTGGCATGGAATTGAATTCTCCATAGAGGCCATGGACTACATTGGCATGGTCGTTCCATGTCAGAGTAGCCATGACTGCATACACTTACTTGGGACCTCCATATTTATCACGTATGGAGACCTTTCAAAATAGCAAGTTCAGTGTTAACCCGCTAGAAGGATCCCTGACCCTGATCAACAAAAACCAGCAAACTAAATCAGGTGGGTTAACACTGAACCTGCTAGTTTGAAAGGTCCCAAGTAAGTCTCTGCAGCCATGGTTCCTCTGACATGCCCATGCCAGTATGGTTCATGGCCTCTATGTAGAATCCAATTCCATGCCACAAACAAGATAGCTGCCCACAGATAAAAAATATTCATGTAAAATATTTGGATAGCATTATTAATCTCAAATTGCAACATCTCTACCCTACTGATAGTTTACTAACTGCTCTTGAGCAATCCATAATCCTGACAGACCATGATGTCTCAATCAAGCATCCTGCTTGTCAGAGAGCACGCCAGTTTGATTGTGGAAAACTTCTTCAGTGTCTTGATATTTTGATACTTTGCCCGCTCTGCTTTCTGAAGGTCCCACCTTCGTTTCAGATTCTCCTATTTCTTTACTGACACCAATTTGCTTCATCATCTGAAACCCTTATCCCTTCAAACAACAAAAAACTTTATATAAATAAAGTGGAATACAGTATATTATACAATTAGGGTAATTTGCATATATAAATAACTTATAGAATGCCCTTTATTATGCAAGGCATTTTGGGTAGTCTTAAAACTAAATTAAGATTACTTTAGCTAATGTCCTTCCCTCAATACCACCCTTTTTCCCGTACCATCATCTCTCGGACATCTGATGTGTAGTGCTGTGTGACCCTTATGAGTTCAGTGTTACCAAGAATTTAATAATTATCTTAAGAGAATCCAGTAGTGTTTCCCAAATTTTCATATAGAAAGTCCCTGACTTTTCCCACTGCCCTCTTTCTTAATTGTTGAAGTTTCCCAGTTGTACCCTGATTTTTCTTAAGAGAAGCACTCTGCACCATTTCAAGAATTGCTTAGCTTGTAGTCAGATTATTCTTTCTTTCAACACACCGGCAATATCCCACCAAGGCAGGGTGGCCCAAAAAGAAAAACAAAAGTTTCTCTTTTAAATTTAGTAATTTATACGGGAGAAGGGGTTACTAGCCCCTTGCTCCCGGCATTTTAGTCGCCTCTTACAACACGCATGGCTTACAGAGGAAGAATTCTGTTCCACTTCCCCCATGGAGAGTCTGATTATCATTATTAATTATTATTATTACCCTTGAGGATTTAGTGCTTAGATTTGATTATTATAGTATTATTATTATTATTATTATTATTATTATTATTATTATTATTATTATTATTATTATTATTATTATTATTATTATGCTGAGAGTAGTATCTGTTGATAGGTGTCCTATCCTTCAGAGTGCATTGACTTTAATGTCAACATCATCATTGCCTTGATACACTTACTTGACCTTCCTTCTGATAATTCTACCCTTCACGGGTAGACTTATCAGAAGGAATTTGAGCTACCTTCCCTTTCTTCACATCAAACCTAACTACCTCCTATTCCCAAGACACCATGTGACTTTTAGGTTTAGAGCTTACCAATGAATAAAATAGTTTTTAAAAACACACGAGCCATCTCCTACCAAGGCAAGATGACCTCAAGAAAAACTAAAGCTTTTCTTTTTACATTTAGTAAATTATACAAGAGAAGGGGTTACTAGACCCTTGCTCCCGGCATTTGAGTCACCTCTTACAACACACGTCTTACGGAGGAAGGATTCTTCTCCACTTCCCCATGGAGAATAATAATACAGTCATACCCCACCCTACATCATTAATTGGTTCCAAGAGCCGTGGTGTAGCCTGGTTTTTGACATAAACTGGACATAATGCCTTAAAATAATGACAAACACTGTAAAACTAGTGTAAATAACTTGTAAAAGTATACAACTACATATTGCTAAACCTTAAAGAACACTAAAAATTAATTTTAGTCATATTTTTAAGGAATAACGAACACAATTAAAAAATTATGACGTACGTAATGATGTTTGCTGAACTGAAATTTACTCTAGAAAAGCGGCATAAAGGTGAATTTGATGTAGGTCGAAATGATGCAAAATGGGGTATGATTGTAGTTACAATGCCTATAATAATGGCTACTCTTGTCCCATGCCATGCTGAGCAAGGCAAAAAACTTACCATTTTACATGAATATATTAGGATTATTTTGTGGATACAAATTAATATCTTTGCCCTGCATTTGACCATTTTGGTCTTCACTACTATCCTTAAGAGATAATTGTAAGATATTATAGATACTATCTTACACTGTTATACTGAATGATCCAAATAAGTTTATCACTTGCTGTATTTTAAACATAAAATACAGCTATTTGCAAGCCAGCCGTCATTCCCTAAGTATACATACTGTATATCTTAATAACTGTGGTGATATATGTATGCAGTACAGGTCGGCCATCACTAATCCGGCAATCAGTTATCTGGTTCCATCAGTAATCCGGCACTAATTTTAGTTAGCATAATTTCAAATTTCATCATTATATTGACTCAGAAATTGTGCAGATGGTTGTAAATCCACAGCAGCAAGCCAATGGAGGAGAAAGCAGTGATGAAAATGAGGAAGATGCAGCAGTCTCTCTATTGATAAGTTAGTTAAGTGTATTCTAACCTAACCACTCTGTAATCCTGCAAACTCACTAATCCGACACACTACAGGTCCCACTGATGCCGGATTAGTGATGGCCGACCTGTAGCTTAACTCACAGAATTACACTTTATATTTTTAATCCCAAAATATATGCCTGTTACATTACATATGAAAGGCACAGTATATACTCGTCCACCTGCCCACGTGATTCAGCCACTCATTTCCCGGAATCAAGCGCCCACACAAAGCATCTCGTGCATTTGTGACTCGTCTGCCTTTGTTTCTCATTGAGCGAGCATCACCCCACGTGTTCATCCGAAACATTTCATAATAATCCATTGTTTTTTGTGCTTGCTTATTGAGTGCAACTGCTAAATAAGCCACCATGGGGCCAAAGAAAGTTCTGAGTGCCAGCCGTTTCATAAAAAAGGTGAAAAACACCATAGAATTCAAAAGAGAACTCGTAACAAAGTACGAAAGTAGTGTACGCATGGCCGATCTCTCCAGGATGCACGGGATGTCTGCATCAACAATCAGTTCCATCCTGGCAAAGAAAAAAAGAAATCGAGGAAGCTGATGTTGCAAAAGGGGTAAATGTGTTTGGCCAGGATGTGAAGAAATACCTCCTGGAAAATCAGTTGTCACTCGAGTGCCTCCTGGTAATGGACATTGCTCCTGCTCATCCTCCAGGCTTGGAAGACCAATTGTTGGAGGAGTTTAGTTTCATCACAGTGAAGTTCATGCCCCCTAATACCACTCCTCTCATCCAGCTCATGGACCAGCAAGTCATTTCAAACTTCAAAAAAAGCTACACCAAAGCACTGTTTCAAAGGTGCTTTGAAGTGACCTCGGACACTGAATCACCCTAAGAGAGTTCTGGAGGAATCATTTTAATATCCTCAATTGCATAAGCCTTATGGATAAGGCTTGGCAGGGAGTGACTTCCAGGACAATGAACTCTGCTTGAAAATTGTGGCCAGAATGTGTCCTTGAGAAGGATTTTGAAGGGTTTAAAACCCTGTGGACCCTATGCCTCATTGTTTTCTGTATGTAAAACTATAGATTTTTTTTTTTTTTCAACAAGTCAGCCGTCTCCCACCAAGGCAGGGTAAAACTATAGTTATTCTCTATAAAATGTATTTTTTGTTAATATTTTTGGGCATCTGGAACGGATTAATTGGATTTCTATTATTTCTTATGGGAAATATTGCTTCAGTTTTCGTACAATTCGGTTTTTGTCAGGCTTTTTTCAAATGGATTAATCACAAAAACTCAGGTTCCACTGTAAATTCTTAGAAAATTAAACCAATGGAAAATCAAGTTAGTTAAGCCAAAGTCAAGACTCAAATACCTTTTGATATTAATTATATGAATAATGAGTTACGCTTATGCGCTCGTGGAGGGAGGAGTGGTGTTTCTTTCATATAGCATTTTAATTAAGTTACGAAGTGCAGAAATGGAGAGTAAAATGGAGGGAACGCTAAGCACGGAGAGAGCAAAATCCACTATGAGGACATTTCAAAACAGTGCCTACTATGTGGACAGGAGGGATACATTTCAGCAAGCAATACAGAAGCTGTATGGAGCAGGGTTTACCATTACAGTATTACTTCAAAGTCAAAGATGTTCTTTTGTTTGGTGTGCAGCAAGATAAACAGCAAGCATACAGTAGGTGAAAACAGTCAGTCAGGCACCCATCAGAAGAATTTAGATGATCCAGGATTTTGAGTTTATCGAGCAGTACCAGCAAGATACATTACAGTACAAGCTGGCCACTAGTCACATCAAATTATTATTATTATAATCAAGGGGAAGCGCTAAACCCGTAGGATTATACAGCGCCTGGGAGGGATGTGGAAGGCATTCAGGCTTAATTCGGGGAACTGGAGCACAGATCCAATTCCCTAAATCAAGAGCCCCTCACCAACATCAAGGAACCTTCCCTGAGGGGTAGTCACATCAAAGCTATTGGGTTACAACTAGTTGAAGAATTTGTTGAAACACAGATGAGTCCATCCTATTCAAGTGCAATTTATGTGGTGCTCATGGACTATTAGAACCTATGTATTGGCACCAAACACACAGAAATATATTAATTTACGTGTTGATCATCAGTCATCAGCTATGTCTTCGAAGACTCGGGAAGAATATGCCAATTTGTAATATCTGAGGGTCAGCACATCATGGACATTAGAAGAATTATTGGCCAAGACTATTTTCCATGCAAGTGGGTAAATCTTAGATATAAGGATAAACGATACTTCCGAGAAAGCTTGCTGGCAGGAATATATATCAACCAGTGTGTCCAAATGATGCTAAACTCAAGGAAGCTCCAGAGAGTGATGGCAAGGTGAACAAAATTAAAGCAAAACTGCCTTCAGAAATACCTCTTGTAGATGATGTACTTGGAACAAGCACTCTCTCACAAGTCAGTGCAATACCAAAACAAAGTTACCAAGGAGCCTTTGGAAAACATCCCCTCCTCCCTTCTGCCATCCAATACCCTCGCTTCCTTCCCTACCCTGCAGCGCTGTATAGCCCTTGTGGCTTAGCGCTTCTTTTTGATTATAATAATAATTTGGAAAACATCATGTTAAAGCTTAATGTAGTACTTCTAGAGGATCAACCCTGCAATACAATCAAGAGCCCAGAAGATGCAGAAGCCTGTCTGGAAGTCATGTTCCACTTAGCAGCAACACTGCATGAAGTCATAAATTAGTGCAAGAAATACTGTGAATGCTGAGAGAGGAAAACAAAATCTACACAAGATGAACTTAAGTAAGGTATTAGGTCGGGTGAAAAAACAACTGCTGCCAAGTGTTCAGGGTTTTGTAGCCAATCTCTCTCTACAATGAGAGTTTAGTGCTTGATTTTGATCATAATAACTTATGAATAATGGTGATATATGAATATTTAAAGTAATGATTTATAGTTTTTGTATTGTATGTGTGATACTGAAAGCAAGTGTGTTTGTCTGTTGTTAATATAGACACCAAGGTCATATTGAACATTTGATTCATGTTAGTAGTTTTTATTATTTGTTAATTTTATCTTTGCTTTATTATATTGTGCTTGTGTTTGTTTTATACATATATTAACCCCTTCATATAATGAATTAATTGGGAAATTGTCTTGAGTATCCTTAAAAATCAAAATATTAAAAATATCAAAAACACCACACAAGTATTTTATTGTATAAATAAATATAATACTGACCCCCCCCCCCCACATGCACTCACACATGTATACACAAACACATGTATACACACACGTGTGCATGCACATGACATACAAAATACTGCAAGGAATAGATAAGGTGGACAGAGACAGGATGTTCCAGAGATGGGACACAAAAACAAGGGGTCACAATTAGAAGTTGAAGACTCAGATGAGTCTAAGGGATGTTAGGAAGTATTTCTTCAGTAATAGAGTTGTCAGGAAGTGAAACAGTCTGGCAAGGAGGCAGGATCCATACATAGCTTTAAGAGGAGGTATGATAAAGCTCATGGAGCAGGAAGAGGCGGGGCCAGGAGCTGTGACTCGACTCCTGCAACTACAAATAGGTGAGTACACACCCACCCACCCCCACTCACTCTAGTTATCGCATATTGTACTAAACATTGAAAGTAAAGGAGTGAAATGTATACAGCTTACCCAGCAGATTTTGTTCATTTTAAAGTCCATTATATCAAGGGTTTACTGTAAGTTTTTATTGCTAAGAGAGCAGTATGACCAGTGTGGATTTAGCACTTAGTATTGATTGTAATAATATTGCTAAAATTGTTGGGTGACCTACACCATCAAAGTGCTCTGTAAATATTACAACTTTTGCTGCCAGTGTTTTACAAGAGCTTAGGGAAAATGATCAATAAATTAGGTCTTGTAACTTTCACATCCATGCTTACAAACGGGGCATTCGAGACACTGTATGACCTTGTGATTTTAGCACTTGGTTATGATTATAATAATAATGGGCATTTGAGAACCAAATAGTTTAATACAGACAAGCTGCAGTGACCACAGCCTTCGTACTATTATTTTCTTTACAAACAACACATTTGTAAGTTGCTTAACCCTTAAATGGTCCAAACGTATATATACGTTTTTTCAACATCTGAAAGTATGTAAAAAAATGTAGATCTTTTTTGTTTTACATTTGAAAATGTGTAAAAAAAACTTTTATCTACATTTTTTTTTGTTACATTTGAAAATATGTTTAAAAAAGTAGAGCTACTTTTGTAGTACTACGAATTTGAACGTCGATTTGTTTGGACCGTTTAAGGGTTAATCAGGAGCATGTGCCATATATATAAAAATATTAAAAATTTTATTTTTTATTATCACACTGGCCGATTCCCACCAAGGCAGGGTGGCCCGAAAAAGAAAAACTTTCACCATCATTCACTCCATCACTGTCTTGCCAGAAGGGTGCTTTACACTACAGTTTTTAAACTGCAACATTAACACCCCTCCTTCAGAGTGCAGGCACTGTACTTCCCATCTCCAGGACTCAAGTCCGGCCTGCCGGTTTCCCTGAATCCCTTCATAAATGTTACTTTGCTCACACTCCAACAGCACGTCAAGTATTAAAAACCATTTGTCTCCATTCACTCCTATCAAACACGCTCACGCATGCCTGCTGGAAGTCCAAGCCCTCGCACGCAAAACCTCCTTTACCCCTCCCTCCAACCCTTCCTAGGCCGACCCCTACCCCGCCTTCCTTCCACTACAGACTGATACACTCTTGAAGTCATTCTGTTTCGCTCCATTCTCTCTACATGTCCGAACCACCTCAACAACCCTTCCTCAGCCCTCTGGACAACAGTTTTGGTAATCCCGCACCTCCTCCTAACTTCCAAACTACGAATTCTCTGCATTATATTCACACCACACATTGCCCTCAGACACGACATCTCCACTGCCTCCAGCCTTCTCCTCGCTGCAACATTCATCACCCACGCTTCACACCCATATAAGAGAGTTGGTAAAACTATACTCTCATACATTCCCCTCTTTGCCTCCAAGGACAAAGTTCTTTGTCTCCACAGACTCCTAAGTGCACCACTCACTCTTTTTCCCTCATCAATTCTATGATTCACCTCATCTTTCATAGACCCATCCGCTGACACGTCCACTCCCAAATATCTGAATACGTTCACCTCCTCCATACTCTCTCCCTCCAATCTGATATTCAATCTTTCATCACCTAATCTTTTTGTTATCCTCATAACCTTACTCTTTCCTGTATTCACCTTTAATTTTCTTCTTTTGCACACCCTACCAAATTCATCCACCAATCTCTGCAACTTCTCTTCAGAATCTCCCAAGAGCACAGTGTCATCAGCAAAGAGCAGCTGTGACAACTCCCACTTTGTGTGTGATTCTTTATCTTTTAACTCCACGCCTCTTGCCAAGACCCTCGCATTTACTTCTCTTACAACCCCATCTATAAATATATTAAAAATATATAAAAATATTAGTCGTATCTGAGCGCTCCTGCAAAGACAGTGATTATGTGTGAATGGTGGTAAAAGTGTTGAATGATAGAAAAGCGTTTCTTTTTTGGGTGAACCTGCCTCAGTGGGAGATGGCTGACGTGTTGAAAAAAAAAGATTAAGAACACAATTCCTTTTTTAGTCGACATCTTGATGCTGGCTTCCCCTTCTTAGTCTTGGACCTGATTGCCTCCCATTCCCCAGGTGCTTTATGACCCCTTTAGGTTTAGCCACTACCAGAATTTTATAACAATACTTCTTACTTTACTTTTGAAAAAGCATATCATGGGTTATTTCTACACTAATTTTTATAGTTAAATTTGGTTTGGCTGTACCACTTCATTTTTTGTGTAATCATTTTGTAAATAACCAATAAGTCACTTTACCATTTCCAGAACGATTCATGACTAACACACTGTTTGGAAAGGAAACTTTATTATTTATTATTATTATTATTATTATTTATAATCAAAAAGAAGTGCTAAGCCACAAGGGCTATACAGCAAAGGAAACTTTAGATAAGGTTTTAGACCATTCTGGACTACTGATGATGGTTCAGGACCCTTATGGGTCTAGCACTTCATTATCATTATAATAATGGTCTAGAATGGGTCAAAATATGGTTTAATGTTTCCCTTCAAGGAAAGTTATTTGAAGCCAGTGGAGGGCTCTTGATCTAAGAACTGTAAGGAATTGGACCTGACCTCCCTTCCTTAGTGTGTACCTGATTGCCTCCCATTCCTTCAGGCTCTGTATGACCCCTACAGGCTTGACTCTCTGGCAAGACAGTGATAGTGTAAATGATGGTGAAAGTGTTTCTTTTTTCAGGTCACCCTGACTTGGGAGATGGCCAGCATGTTAAAAAAAAAAAATTAATTTTTTACCCAGTGTGTGGATTAATTGCAAACTTTTTTGAAAAACAAAGACGCATTTAGTTTAAGCCTAAATTTATTGAGACATATACTTAAAGCTCGACTTAAATTAAAAAAAGGGCTCTCTAGAGCAGTGTCTCAAAAGTTTCTTTCCGACTAGTTTTGTCTTTGTTTTCATTTTGATCTGATATTCAAACAAAATGTTAATCTTTTGTAAATATTGTACATATATAATCAGTTCTCAAGAGATCTAGCCCTTGTGGCTTAGCACTTCTTTTTGATTATAATAATCTCAAGAGATCTGTTAATCCTCAAAATCCAATATACTGTAACGAGTATTCAGTATACTCGTACAGTGTCGTGATAAGCATGCCAGTCTAGGTTTCAGCCATTTATTTGTTAAATTCATTTTGTATGCCAAAAAGTTGTAACATGTATTATTGACACCAAATGTTAATACTAATTAAATATATTGATATATTTGAGAGTTTCATTTTTAACATATTAAAAATTGCATTATTGTGCAAACCCTTCACTAACAAGAGGATATGCCTTTCCCTTTGAAAGTTGTTCCCAGAAAAAAAAAATTTTTGTTAGCCAACCAACAAAGAATGAGTGAGGTAAGTATACACAAGTACAATTCTTCTTTCAACAATCCAGCCATATCCCACGAAACTTTCTCTTTAAATTTAGTAATATATACCGGAGAAGGGGTTACTAGCCCCCTGCTCCCTGCATTTTAGTCACCTCTTATAACACACATGCCTTACAGAGGAAGAACTCTGTTCCACTTTCCCATGGAGATAAGTAAAATCATCATACATAATGTAAACTACCAAGGATAACTCAAAAGAAATCAGACAACACTGATGGTACAGTGTGACAATGTATATTTACTGTATACTAATGGGAATACTAATACTCAAAGAAAGAGACATTTAAAAAATTGCTATAATGACACATTTGTTACACTGAATATAACTACAAAATTTCTATCCAAGGTTCATAGATATAATGTGGCCCCCATTATCAGTATAATTTATTTGGACAAGAAATAAGTAATGTCACTCTTGACATATGATAAGTGATGGCTAGAAATTTCAATTAAGATCTAAGAATAATGATGTTACAGTAGCAACAAGCTCATTTTTAATAAAGAATAGGTTTCCCTTGCTTTACTGCATACAGGCATTCCAGACTTAATGCCTGTTGCAGTTATATTAAGCTCACTCAGACCATTAACACTTAATTCCCTATTATAAGAATTTTTAACAAATTTTGTAAATCGCATACAGTGAATGTACATGAAATTTGCACAATTATCCTTTATAAAGCTGGAGAAACCATGAGCAGCTATTAACCTTACAATAAATAAACACATATCTTGATAGGGTGTCAAATACCCAGTTAATACACCTAATCCTAACTGAAAATCAGCTGCCACAGCAGTGTGTCCTTAACACAAACGTTCCCTAAGAGACAAGGAGTAAGAGGCATGCTTGCAGGCAGCATGTCTTGGGTGACCTTAGGGCAAGATGGCATCTGGCACCCCATTCGAATAACTGCACCTACTTCACCATGGGCTTAGGGTTCTGCTTATCTTACGACTCTAGAAAAGAGAGATACTACAATTTAATACATTAAAATAAATGTCAAATACAATGTGTGGCATTTAGCCACACACAAAATTTAGAAGGAAAAGAACTTTAAGGATGCAGCAATGTACATCTTATATTGGCATTTGTAAACCCACTCTCAAGTATGCCACACACATATATAAATGTGGATGTAATCATTACACACCAAATACTACTGGGCATAGACTGGGTGGATAGAGATAGACAAACCAGGGATACAACAAGGAGCACCACTGGAAATTATACACCCAAATAAGTCAGATATAACAAGAAATTTCTTCATCATAAGAGTGACAAAGAGGAGAAATGGACTGAGCAATGATTTAGGAGCAGACTCCATACAGGTGTTCAGAACTAGGTATGAGAAGCCCATGCACATCAATCAGTTATAACTTAAGAGGCAGAACTGAGAGCTGGATCTCACCACTGAAAATTCATATAGGCAATAAGAAACACAAAGAGAAAGCACTGTAATTAAATTAGTTAATGCAAGAATTCACATATACAGTGGACCCCCGCATAACGATGGCATCACATAGCGATTATTTCGCATACCGCTTACTTTAATCGCAAAATTTTTGCCGCGCATACCGATTAAAAACCCGCTCACCGATTTTCGTCCGAGACGCGTCCAATGTGCGCCCTCACCCAGCCTCACATGTGCCGCCCGTGCCATTGTTTACCAGGCAGCCTCCGCGCTAACATCCAAGCATACACTCGGAATATTTCGTATTATTACAGTGTTTTCGGTGGTGTTTCTGGAAAATAAGTGACCATGGGCCCCAAGAAAGCTTCTAGTGCCAACCCTGTGGTAAAAAGGGTGAGAATTAGTATGGAAATTAAGAAAGATTTTGAAGGGTTTGGGGCTAACCCTGAGAAGCCTATGCCAGTTGTGGAATCCATTGTGCCTACTTCAAAGATTAAGGAAATATGTGCACAGTGGGTTGAACTGCAAACCTTTATGGATGAAAATCACCCTCACACAGCTGTTGCAAGCCGTGCTGGTGACTATTTCAATGACAATGTTGTGGCCCATTTTAGACAAATCGTAAAGGAACGGGAGGTACAGAGCTCTATGGACAGATTTGTTGTGCGACAGAGGTCCAGTGACTCTCAAGCTGGTCCTAGTGGCATTAAAAGAAGAAGGGAAGTAACCCCGGAAAAGGACTTGCTACCTCAAGTCCTAATGGAAGGGGATTCCCCTTCTAAACAGTAAGAAGATAATGCTCTCCCCTCCTCCCATCCCATCAATCATCACCAGATCTTCAATAAAAGTAAGTGTCATGTAAGTGTGCATGCCTTTTTCAGTTTGTGTGTATTAAAATTAACATTTCATGTGGTAAAAAATTTTTTTTTTCATACTTTTGGGTGTCTTGCACGGATTAATTTTATTTCCATTATTTCTTATGGGGAAAATTCATTCACATAACGATTATTTCGCATAACAATTACCCCTCTTGCACGGATTAAAATCGTTAACCGGGGGTCCACTGTAAATCAGACTTGGAGAGGATCATTAGATGTTACAGTCCATCCTGGACCATCATCATTAGAGATAATTAAAAAATACATAACTAGATAATTAGGTAGATAAAATGAATAAAAGTCAGAATAAACACAAAACAGAATAATGGATCAGAACGTAGCAAGGTGGATTATTATAATCATCGGGGAGTGTTAAACCCGTAGGATTGTACAGTGCATGTGGGGGTGGGGGATGGAAGGTATTCAGACTCAATTCAGGGAACTGGAGCATAGATCCAATTCCCTAGATCAAGAGCCCCTCTCCATTATTATTATTATTATAATCAAAAAGAAGAAGCGCTAAGCCACAAGGGCTATACAGCGCTGCAGGGTAGGGAAGGAAGCGAGGGTATTGGATGGCAGAAGGGAAGAGGGATGATCAGTAGGTTACAGAAAACAGCGGGGCAGGGGATAGTACGGGGGTAGAGGGTAGCAAGAGATTGAAGTAGAAAGGGCTGACGGTATCAGAATTTGTGAAGCAAGTCAGTTGTTGTCAAAAAGTCAGTGAGAGAGTCCGGATGAAAGGTGGGTCCATCAGCAAGAAGGGAAGGTAAAGAGAGAGCAGCGGAGCGTAGACGACAACGGAGGTAAATTCTGCGTGCTCGTTGATAAAGTGGGCAGTCCAACAGAATGTGGTTGACTGATAATGGAGCTTGGCAATTCTCACAGAGAGGACAGGGTGCCTCTCCATGAGATATCCATGAGTAAGACGAGTATGGCCAATGCGAAGACGGGAGAGAGTAGTCTCCCAACCTCGACACTGGTGATAAGAAGACGGCCAGTAACCTATACTCGGTTTAATAGACTGAAGTTTGTTGCCGAGCATAGTAGACCAACGTTGTTGCCAACGGGTGTGAAGGTGGGAAGATATTGCAGCAAAATAGTCCGTAAATGGAATACCTCTATATGAAACTGGTAGGTCATGTACTGCTGACCGCGCAGCAGTATCTGCCTGTTCATTGCCCTGTACATCAACATGACCAGGTACCCAACAAAAAACAATATCTTTATGCTTGGTAAAGATGTGGCGTAGCCAAAGTTGGATACGGAGGACTAAGGGGTGAGGTATATCAAATTTCTGTATAGCCTGTAAAGCACTAAGGGAGTCTGAGACAACCACAAATGATGACACAGGCATAGATGCAATACGGATAAGTGCTGCAAGGATGGCATACAATTCAGCAGTAAAAATACTAGCCGAAGATAGTAAATGCCCTCGTACGACGCTGTCCGGAAACACTGCTGCGAATCCTACGCCGTCAGAAGACTTAGAGCCATCTATGTACACAGCAATGGCATGAGAATGAGAGTGAAAGTGGTCAAGAAAAAAGAGAGCAGGAAGCGACCGTAGACAGTTGGGCTTTCGAGCAAGGGAGAGAGAAAGAACAGACTCGAACAGCTGGAACTTCCCAGGGGGGTAGGGAAAAGTGAGATGCTACATGAACATAGAAAGGTGGTAATTGAAGAGAAGACAAGAGCGAATGAAGGCGAAGAGAGAAGGGACGGAGTAAACAGGGGCGGCGAACAAATAAAGAATGTCTACTAATATCAGTGACCATTCTATAAATGGAAGGATTGCGGAGATCATGAGAGCATACATAGTAGCGAAGGCAATGGGCATCACGGCGATCGGATAAGGATGGAACGTTCGCTTCTGCATAGAGGCTCTCAACAGGGGAAGAGCGAAAAGCACCAAGGCATAAACGTAATCCTTTGTGATGAATGGGGTTAAGGCTAGAGAGAGTAGCAGGAGATGCCGCTGAATAGATCTGGTCACCATAATCAAGTTTCGATAAAATGAGGGTGGAATGTAGGCGAAGGAGGGTTCGACAATCAGCTCCCCATGAAAGATGAGCAAGGGTTTTAAGAAGGTTCAGCCGGCTGTGACAAGTTGCCTTCAGAGAGGTAATGTGAGGTTTCCAGGATAACCTACAGTCAAAGAGGAGGCCCAGAAACTTGACTATCACGTTCAGGGATACGGGAGCCATAGAGGTACAAAGGATGATCGGAGATGACAGAGCGTCTAGTGAAAGTAATTTGGTGGGTTTTAGTGCTGGAAAATTTAAACCCATGTGTGGTGGCCCAATTGGAAACACGGTCGACTGCATGCTGGAGAGAAACTGTAATGAGGTGACAGTCAGCGCCTGCACAGGCAATAGCGAAGTCATCAACATAGAGTGATGACCAAATATTTGATGGAAGACTAGAGGCCAAATCATTAATAGCAAGGAGAAAAAGTGTTGTGCTCAGAACACATCCCTGGGGGACACCTTCAGCTTGGATAAAGTCCGGGGAGAGCACATTATTAACCCGAACACGGAAATGCCTGTCAGTTAAAAAGTTCTTAAGGAAGGATGGTAGATTGCCTCGAAGGCCTAAGGAGTGGGCTTGGGCTAAAATATTATGCCTCCAAGTTGTGTCATATGCCTTCTCAAGGTCAAAAAATATGGCAATAACTGAGTGGTTATTCGCAAAGGCATTACGAACATACGTATCCAAGCATAGTAAGGGGTCTATGGTAGAACGTCCCTTATGAAAGCCATGTTGACGAGTGGAGAGACTGTTGTGTGTCTCTAAATACCACACTAAACGTCTATTTACTAGGCGTTCCATCACTTTGCAAACTGCACTGGTAAGAGCAATGGGACGATAGTGGGAGGCTTCACGTCCCATAGTGCCTGGTTTGCGGAAAGGGAGAACAATGGCGGATTTCCACAGCTGTGGAAGAACTTCTTGTGACCAAATAAGATTGTAAAGGCGTAATAGGACTGCAAGGGCTGACTGATGTAAATGTTGTAGCATACGAATATGAATGTCGTCGGGCCCAGCTGCCGATGATCGGCAAGCTGAGAGTGTTGCCTCCAGTTCTTGAAGTGTAAAAGGCACATTATACTGTTCTTCTCTGAGAGAAGAAAAGTCCAAGGGTGCTAACTCTCTGGCAGACTTTGAGGAAAGAAATGAGGGGCATAGATGGAGTCCCTGAGAAATACGGACCACATGATTGCCAATTTCATTGGCAACATCTAGTGGGTTTGCTATATCAACACCGGCAACCCGCAGAACAGGAGCCGGGTCAGGAGAATATTTACCACTCAGTTTTCGTACTTTTTTCCAGACTGCACTCATAGAGGAAGCAGAGGTGATGGTGAGACATAATCTCGCCAGCAAGTGCGTTTAGCATCACGGATGACACGGCGAGCGATCGCACACTTCTGCTTAAAATCAAGAAGTCTCTCTGTGGTTCTATTGTACCGGTACCTGCCCCATGCAGCACGTTTCAAACGTACGGGCACGAGCACAAGCAGGAGACCACCAAGGCACGCATTTCTGAGAATGCCTGCCCAAGTTTGGGTATACAATTAGAAGCTGCGGTTAAAACGGAGGACGAGAAGAGGTGTAAAAGCTCATCGATGGAGGACGAAGAAGGAACCTCTCTAAAAACAGTTAGGTGGATAAAGGTTCCAATTTGCCTGATCAAATTGCCAGGGGTGGGATGCGAAGAGGTGGTGAATATGAAGGGGAAGTAAGAATGATTGGGAAATGATCGCTGTCATGTAAGTCCGGGAGAACAGACCAAGTGAAGTCTAATGCGGCGGAGGAAGAGCAGACTGAGAGATCGATGCAAGAGAGATGTAAAGTCCAAGGATCAAAATGGGTGTGAGTACCTGTATTTAAAACATGGAGGGGGTGGGTGGCAAGAAAAGCCTCTAACTGAGTGCCACGGGAATCACAGTGAGACCCCCCCCCAGAGGAAATGGTGGGCATTAAAATCGCCAAGTAACAGAATCGGTGGCGGTAATGACAAAACAAGAAAGGCAATATCCGGAATAGATAATGCCCGAGAAGGAGAGAGATATAAAGAACAGAGCGTATACCACCTATGCAAGTGGATACGGGCTGCTGTGTAATGCAGCGAAGTACAAACAAATAGCTGATGGTACGGAATATCAGTGCGTAGAAGAAGGGCACTTTCATTAAAGGTCCCATCAGGAAAAGGATCTGAAGAATACAATAAATTATAGCCTGAGATGGGAGAGATAACAGCAGAGTGTAATTTTGGTTCCTGTAAGCAAACACCAACAGGGGAAAACTGGGAGAGTAACATCTGAAGCTCACCCCGATTACCCCTGAAGCCGTGTATATTCCACTGTAAATAGGCCATGACTGGCAATGATAAAGATACCTGAAATCCGCAGGTAAGGGTTCCTACGGACTAGAGGGGTTAGAAAAGTTCACATGCGGAGGCAGTGGAAAACATTCAAGCAGCGAAGGAATGGTGCGCTGTGAAGAAAGGAGTTGCGCAGATGGAGCAGAGGAGAGAGAAGGAACGGAGGGTGGATCAGTGTCCATTGATGGTTTGGTCTCTGCAATATATTCAAAGATTGCTTCAAGTGTTTCGGAATTCAGAGACGTCGTATGGGAGACAATATTGGAAATGGTAGGGGGAGGATGAGTAAAGATTGGAACTGTAATGGACTGTACCAAGGTAGGGGGGGGCGAAAGGGTGGAGGGAACTGGAGAAGCGTGGAGGGGGACAGAAGAGGCAGAAACCTGGGAGGTGGCAGAAGAGGAAGAAACTTGGGAGGGAACAGGGGAGGAAGGTACAGTATGAGGAGGAGGGTGAACCTCTACACTTGTAACAGAGCCAGTGAGAGGGGAAGAACCAGGTACAGAGACAGGGAAGGTAAAATGAGGAGGTGGAAGATGGGTAGAAGGTGTTAACGGACCTTTTTTTGACTTTTGAGAAGTAGAGGGATGATTAGGAGGAGGTGTCATACGAGATCTCGTCGCTACTGAGGCTTGTGAGGGAGAACACGAAGAAGCGAGATCAGACTGAGGCGTTGAAGTAGGGACGTCTAAGCCTAGGACAGCAAAAGAATTAGATACAGGAGTGACTATGGGAGAGGTAACCACAGAGGTGGTTGCAGAAGATGGGATCCCAGAAGCGGGGGGACGTTTTGAAACACGGGAATAAGAAACACGAGGTAGTCTCCCTTGGAGGCTGAGATGAGAAACTGCCATGGCATAAGGGAGACCTTCTGCCTCTTTGAGGTAACTGATTTCCCGCTCGTTTAAGTAGACTTGACAATGGCGAGAGTATGAAGGGTGAGCCTCATGACAATTAAGGCAAGAGGGAGGTCGATTGCAAGACACATTAGAATGGTCATCGGCACCACAGACCGGGCATTCGGCGATAGATCTGCAATATTTCGCTGGATGGCCAAATCGCCAGCAATTTCTACACTGTTGCGGTGTAGGGATCACCTTTCGAACTTGTAACCGATGTCCTGCTACATAAACTGAGGATGGGAGTTCACGGCTGTCAAAAGTTAAACGAGCCACATTGCTAGGGTATCGTCTCCCCGCGGGCAGGAAGAACATAAGTGTCTACCTTGAGGATTGGGAGATCTTGGAGTTCCAGCTCTTCAAGAATGTCAGTGCCACATGTCTGGAAATTTTGTTGAACTATAGTATGGGGCAGAATGACGGTACCACTACAAGAATTGAGGGAATGATGTTTTTCAATAGTGACAGGAACAGTATCGATATGGGAAAGACGAGAAAGCTCATGAGCCTGGGTAGCATTCTGTACGGTGATGATGCGCATACAGCTCTTAAGAGCATGAAAAGAAATATCTTTACCAACATGGCGTAGGAGTGCTTTGCCAATACTGTGGTCAGAAAGATAGGCAGTAGAGGAAGTCGGTCGTAAAGTGAAGAATTTAGTCCATTGTGCAGTCTGAAACCGAGCGTGGAAAGGTAGTGAAGGACGTGTCGATCTTTTCTGAGAAGAACAAGAGGGTGGAGAAGTATCATCAGCAGGTAATTGTTGTTGACGTTTAGGCGTGGGACCAGAGTTGGTCCGACGTGGAACGGGCCAGCGATTCGAAAATTGCCGCACCGTAGAGGGAGAGGCCGGAAGCATAGTCAGAGGAGAGCGAAGGTCAGATAAATTGAAGGAGTCAGTCGAGGCCTCGGTACCTGAAGCAGGTGAGGAAACAGCACCGGCAAGAGGTACAGAGGCATGAGGAGTGTCCGAAGAGTGGTCCAAAGACGAGGCGGGGTCAGAACGGGGTGGGGAAATCAAGAAGGGCCCGGGGGTAGCAGGTTCATGGACTAGGGCTGCCATGGTTAGGTTACTTCTTTCTTTTTGTTTTTAAGAAAAAAAAGAGAGAAGAAAAGAAAATAAAAATAAAAAAAGAATAAAAAAAGGGGGGACCAGGGAGGGATAGTTCCTAGGAGGAATGAAAGGGCCAGAAATCTCCCTCCGCGCCCAAGAGGGCCTCAGCACCGGAAGTAGCGCAGATGCAGCATGGAACCCATGCCATACCCTACCCATCATGCCAGTAAACCGGCAATCCGGGATAGCAACCTCACATCTGCCGAGCTACCTCGGTGGACAAAAGAGAGGGGGGCCGGAAATCTGCCACAAAGCATACCTCCTTCGGCCACCACCCCCAGAATCCGAAAGGTGGCTTCCAGAGATACACCCGTCGCCCGAGAGACACCCAAAGCCACCCTCCGGGATAGCGGAGAGGGATCGGGACATCCCCAGGCAATCCAGATTCCACAGCAAACTACGCCACCGCCAAGAACCTCAACGGAATGGGATGGACCCCGGTACCCTTTCCCCTACCTAGGAACTAGCGTGCCTGTGGGAAAAAAAAAAAAAAAAAAATCCCAAAGGCCAAAAAGGAAGAACAAAATGGAGGGGTAGGGAGGAGGAGGAGGAAAGGAAAAAGGGGAGGATGGGATAGCTAATGGGGGATTGGGGGGGTAATTAGATTCGGTCTGAGGAAGGAGACCGACAGGTCTAATTCCTCAGACCAAGAGCCTCTTCACCATGCCAAGGAGCCCCCCTTGAAGAGGAGCCCCTCTCCAGCATCAAGGAACCTCCCTTGAGGGAAGGCAGCAAAGTGGAACAAGATAGAGTAAATATATGTGTATTGTTTTATTGTATTTATGGGGAAGTGCTAGGAGAATAAACAGGTTTGATCTAAGAAACTGGAGGGTAGCTCCAACTCCTTTGATCAAAAGCCCTTCAACACCATCAAAGCACTACTTCTAAAGCATCCAAATTTTGACAGTTATTTTTGAACCAATTTTTTTTCTGCATCTCTCTAGCCATATATTTCCACACTATTTTGAAATCTGCCGGTGTATCATATGAGTCAAACAAAAACATTTATGAGGACCCTTATGGCAACATTTTGGTCCATCCAGCCTAATTCTTAAGTCCAATGTGATTTGACAATGGTCAAGGATGGATACAAATGCTGTCATGAGGTTTATCTCCTAAATGCAGGGTTTTGGGGAAATGTTCCAGCTACAGTGTTGTGACTTTGTATTCTTCCTACCATACAAGTTTCTCACAATTTGAGTGATGTGATCTTTCGAACTTTTGTCAATGAGTGTGTTGTTACTACAGTAACAAAAAAAAAATCTTAACTTATTAAAAATAAGAAAGAAAACTAGTGAAGTTGCAACAGACAGTACAATAGAAACAACGGAATATAGTACTATATTAAAATGTATTTATAATAGCAAAATTATTATTTAATTGCCCTCTTCTTCTGTGATTAAAATCTCTTACATTTGTAGAACCAGAATCTTTCATCAATTCAGTAAACCCTCCATTTCATGAACCTAAGTAGGACAAAATCTGCTGGGTAAACGGATTCGGAAGCACTAGACAAAGTCCACTGGTTACACAATTGTCCATTATTGTTATGATCACGGGAGAACAATCTCATCTCTATCCACCACAGCTGCTATTACAAGCCACCCTATTAGTCCATTAAATTCAGGGTTGACTAATTCACAACTTGGAAAGAAAACTTCACACAGCATTTTGATCTCCTGAACTATTATCATGCTGTGAGCAGATAATAGTTCACAATGAACCAAAAAAGCCATTTAAAGTTTTGTCTGAAATATCATATAAACCTTGTTGGCCAGGCAGTCAACCATGAAGCCAAACCTCAAACCAGGTACCAGAGTAAATTAACCCTTGAAACTAGTCGCAGGTTAGCTGTGAATGTTCCAGCCACGATACTGTGACTCTCTATTCTTTTATTACAGGATTTACACACACAATATTTGGTTCTAATCACCGAGGGACTGGCTGAGTATTGGGTTTGGGCATCTTCTGCAACAGCCCCTGAATCTCCTTGCGCTCGTCATAAGACTCCCATAGATCGTACAGATTCAGTATATAACGGGTGATCTCCATGATACGATCTAAGTCGGTGTTTAGTTCAGCAAACCACTGCTTGCAGTCTTTCTGATGAACCACACATGCCATGTGTATACATGCTGAAAATAAACAAAAAGATATTATACATGATGAAAATAAATAGCAACAGATATTATTACATTCATGGGATACACTAATTTGCAATGAGTATAATATATGGTTTCTGTTTTGTCAATAAAATTTAATTTACAACAATTTTTTATTTTTTGTAATTTCAAAGAATTATCTTACTGAAGCGTTACATTATTTTATTCATGCAGAAATGCCTAAGATACAAGATCCATAGCAGCTTGGGAATGGGAGGAAGCAATCAGGTTTGATCCAAGAATGGTGAAGATAGCTCTAATATCAAAAGCCCTTAACCAACACTGATAACCAAACTGCACATTTTACTGTCATAGATGCATTACCAGTAGTCTTGAGTAACAGTATGTACAATACAGTATTTTTCTAACACACCAGCCATCTCCAACTGAGGTAAAGTGACCTAAAAAATTAAACACATTCACCATCATTCATTCAGTAGCTGTCCTGCCACAAGTGTGCAGACATTACAGTTCAACTGCCTCTCCAAACTGAAACATCCCCACTCCTCTCAGAGCACATGCACTGTGCTTCCAACCAGTATATACAGTATTGAATAGAACATACTGTGACTGGTCAGGATTTGAACCCGAGTCATCTGGGCAGCCTCCCTGGAAGCTAGCTAAACTCTCGACACTCTAGACCACTACAACACCATGCCACAAAACATCAGGTGTCCAGTGAGAACACTACACATTTCCACCTAACACTGGGCACATTTGAGAAGTGGTAAACTAAGGGACCAATTTAATTCTCCTCCCATTTGGATACTAGTCTCATGAGCAGTACACAAATCAATGCATCCATTGAAACAAGTAGTTTTAAAGCATTAGGTGGAAATATGTCTAGTGTTCTCACTGGAAGAAACTTTCAGGGTGACACACATGTGCTTATGGTGCTTCCCTTCTTTATTACATCCATCCTCACATTATTTTTGATATACTAGCAATAAATAAAATCATAGCATGGAGCCAAGTAAACCTCAAGAGATTTTTTTTTTTTTTTTTTTTTAACAAGTCGGCCGTCTCCCACCGAGGCAGGGTGACCCAAAAAAGAAAGAAAATCCCCAAAAAAGAAAATATTTTCATCATCATTCAACACTTTCACCACACTCACACATTATCACTGATTTTGCAGAGGTTCTCAGAATACAACAGTTTAGAAGCATATACGTATAAAGATACACAACATATCCCTCCAAACTGCCAATATCCCAAGCCCCTCCTTTAAAGTGCAGGCATTGTACTTCCCATTTCCAGGACTCAAGTCCGACTATATGAAAATAACCGGTTTCCCTGAATCCCTTCACTAAATATTACCCTGCTCACACTCCAAGAGATACCTACATATTAATGAGACATTCTGTTTTTTTGTTGTTTAATCAGGAAAAGCAACCCAGTTAGTGGTGCCAGCCCAATGGTAGGGAGGGGTGTTGCAAGACAGTGTGTCTAAGGACATACAAGGGTGTGGTAACCAGTAATACCCTTTGCTGGGCAACAGCAGTAGTGAGTACTTGCTTTCTGTTCAATTTAGGCCACTAGCAAGTAGTGATTACCTCGCTGATCCTCCTCAATGACTCAATCTTACTGAAGCAAGAATAACATCAGAGCAATACTGGAACATCAATACACCAGACAAAAGATTTTTGAGACAAGACAACTGCCAAACCACATAGATTAACCAGAATTTTTAAAAACTACTATCTCAGTGCCTGGATTAGTTGTCAATATATGAACATGTCAAAAGAGATAAGAACAAAATTAATGCATTTGCAAAACAATGGAAATTTTACACCTTCCAAATAGACTAAATACTGAGAGTGATATACTACAAGCTTTGCTGATCTCCTGTAGCTATGAATATATAATTATAAATAAGCAATTACATGCTAGGGGCTAACAGTACACATGTCAGAGGATGTATATCCATGTGAGAGGAATGCTCAATTGTGAAAGTATAAATCCTACTTACGAAGGGAGTGTCACATCAGCCCTTTTATCTGTATGGGAATGTTACGTTGCTTATATACAGATAAAGATTGCTATCAAGAAATATAAAGAATAAACTTATTATTAAATTCTTAAAGTTTTTGTGCTTACAGAGAGCAATTTCGTATGGAGGAAACAAGAGGCAAACATCAGTTCGTAGAGAGTCATTAACAATGCGCCAAGCTAGCTGCAACACCTCACCCTCCCCACCAAGATCTTGCATGTACTGAACTAAGGGCCTGAAAAATAAACAAAAAATATAGCAACAATTGTTTTAAGCCAAAGCTTTGTTTATAAAACAATTATTTTATAAAACAAACCAAATGTAATTTATATGTAATAATAATTCCACGATAATCAGTATGAACCTAATAAAATTCATATATTTCATTTATTTTAAATTTAGGTTGATCTAAGATAGGTTGAATAACCTTAAGTTGATGTAACATATACAGTGGACCCCCGGTTAACGATATTTTTTCACTCCATAAGTATGTTCAGGTGCCAGTACTGACCGAATTTATTCCCATAAGGAATATTGTGAAGTAGATTATTCCTTTCAGACCCCCAAACATACACGTACAAACGCACTTACATAAATACACTTACATAATTGGTCGCATTTGGAGGTAATCATTATGCGGGGGTCCACTGTATTGTGATTTTTAGCAAGGATGAAGTAAGTTGCTAATGTAATTCTGGTGCAAAGTAAAAATAAGTATATATACTGCAAGATTTGCAATCTTACATGTTCACAAGGCACAAAAATAAGATTAAAAATCTTGCAATGCTAAGGCATTTAAATGGCAGGCAATCAGTTTGATTAATTAACTAATTTCAAACTGATAACATGAGATTTATTGCAAGAGGAGTGGCTGGTGATTAGTACTAGGACTCGGAATAGTTTCTAGTAAGGTAGTTGATGAGTCTTGAGTTGCTGGGATACCATTAAAAAATTAATCTCAATGGAAAAGGAAATAGCTTAATTGGGGAAATGCGGATTGTAAGGGAAAGCATGACACCAGACCTCTGGTATAAAATGCCTTGAAAGACTATCCATATAAATATTAATAGAGTAAAAATGAAAGAAAAATCCATATGATATACAGTATTTTCCCATTGCAGCATTTTACAGCAATATATAATGTTCTAAGGCCTTTTTACAAACGTGCAGATGTCAAGTTTGCCTTGGCTATCAACAACGTTTCAATTCAAAAGCCATTTTTATTGCAGATTCCACTATTCTCACCAGGAATTCCCGAGGAATTGAATTATTGTATTCGTGGAGAAGCGCTAAACCTAGAGGGGTCATACAGTGCCTTTGAAATGGGAGGCAATTGCATTTGATCTGAGGAAGGGGAGGATAGCTCCAATTCCAAAGATCAAGAGCCCTTCACTAGCATCAAGGAATTATCCTTTATAAGCTCACCTGTAGGGTTGGTAAACAATGAGGCAGCAGTCCATGCTTTCCAATAAATAAAATTCACACTCCAGTATGTGGTTTGTCCGGTATGGGAACTCAGAGTTGTATGCATACGAAAATTTGTTCTTCACTGAAAATCATATTGACTTCAGTTGTATGGTGATAAAATGACATTAAAAGATTTTTATAAACCATCATAATTAAAAAAAAATTGTAAGTTGTTATCTACTGTAATATGCACAATCTGAGGGCAAAGAATGGCTAGGAAAAAAAAAAAGGATTATTATTAACATACAATGATCCCTAAAATTTAAACTAGAAACAGGAGATAAAGAGTAAAAAAATTAATATTTCTAATAAGCCTGCTCATGTGAGGATAGAGTAATGAATAATGTAGGTACTAATATTTCAGATACTAATGAGACATGTGGTTTATGGCAGTTTATTGAGAAGACACTTCACCCATCAGAAACTTTAGAATTGATAAACTCCTTTGTGGATGAAACATCTCAATAAAATGTCATAAATGTCATACTGTGTCTTATTAACATACTTGTTGGTGTATGATGCCAGTGATATACATTGATATATTTGAATATTTACTAAATTTAAAAACACTTTTGTTATTCTTTTTAGGTCACCCTGTCTCGGTGGGATATGGCCGGTTTGAAGAAAAATAAAAAAAAAATACATTTGAATATGAAATTTATAGGCTGGGAGTTCTTTTGTGTGTGTGATTATATATTACTATACAGATCTTTAGCTACCAAAACAGTTACACTCATGTTGTAATGTCTACAGGTCTTGCCTGAGATAAGGTCCTCACAAGTTTTGAGAGATCGTGGGGTCTCTTGTGGCTCTGTTGGTAAAGACCTTAACTCATAAACTGAGAGGCTAGGGTTCAATCCCTAGAATGACTGGAAACATTGGGCATGTTTCCTAACACTAGATGTAAATAGTTACCTGGGTGTTAGATGATCAGTGTAGGTCGCATCCTGAGGGAGAGAATTAAAGGACCCCAATGGAAATAAGAAGCAGCCCTCAGTGAGACCATGACTTCATAGGGATATCCTGGGTTGTTCCTCTAGGTTAATAATCCAAACAAACAGTGGCGTCATAAGATCGTAAGGGGGGGGCTGCCCTGGGTGACACCATTTAGGGGGTGACACCACAGAGCCTCTAAAGGTGACACTAATGCACAAAACAGTGCTGCAGCAACATAAGAGAAAAAATCCTTCATTTCTATATAGCCTATTATATGATGACAGAGTACAAATAGGCCTAAATAGGGAAAATCATTGATTTTCATGATCTGATATATGATTTTGCAGGATTGAAGGCAAGGAAATGTAAGATCAGATTCACTGAGATATTACCTGTACTCAAGGTCAAATTGGAACTAAGTGTTTCTCTGATATTGCAATGTTTTTCTTTATTTTTCATTTTTTTTTTTTTTGCATTGATGAAAATGAATAAATGTAGGATCTGTTGCCTGTACTCAAAGTGGTATTTGAGTTTGTGTTTCCTGTATTACTGCAATTATTTATTTTATTATTAATAAAGTTGAGAAGTATTCTCCTGTTCAGTATATGGCCCTTAAACGTTTTCATTGCTAAACATTATTCATTGGTCATGCAGTAGTGACGTAACTGGAATTTACTCCCCCCATCCCCCCACCTTTGGATTTCATGTCATGGGGGTGACACCAAAGATGCTGCCCCAGGTGACACCAAAGATTCCACCCTGGGTGACACCAACCCTAGCGACGCCACTGCAAACAAATACCATCATGAGCCCATGAGTCATAACAAACGAGTGTCAATGAATAAACCAGCCTTAAACTTAGTATGCACAAGGACCACAGTTCAAGTCCACATTCAATATTTTGTTTATTCAAATATGTACAATTAGTTTCAAATTTCAAAATAATGAATGTATAAAATGAGTGACCTGTTGACATACCTACAGTCTGGCAGGTGGAGATTAACCTGCTATTAGAGATGACTCCAAATTCCTCGACTTTTGAAGAGAGGAAGACACTGGTGGGGGCTAGCAGAAGAGGATCAATGCACTTGAGAGAATTCCTGGCATAGAACCGCTTCAAAAATGTTGTTGCTGTAGCGATGACTTGCTGCCGCAACTTGAGGGTTTCACCCAGCTGCTGAATAACTGAAATAAAACCAATATTAAGGAAGAACAATTAAACAAAATAATTGAGTTGTTTCATTTAAGCTTTAACTACTATATTCACAGCAAGATTCAATTATTATTATTACATTGGAACCTTAACTCACGAGTGTCCAAATGTATGAGTTTTTTGAGATACAAGCCGTTGTTCGGTCGATTTTTTGCTCTGAGTTATGAGCCAACATCTGAATAACGAGTCAGCTCCCCCGCTGACCCCTCAATCCAAAACCTGCACACCTCGCTTGTTTATCTATGATTTCATGCTTTAATTCCATGGAAATTATCCTCTTTTTCTTCTCAGCACTGTCCTTTATATTTACGTACTTTCTTAGGACCCATTACTCTCATCTTATGAATACAGGCATAGATCCTGATGTAAACTTTTTACTAAATGAATTACACGAATCAAACAGCAACTGTAATTACTATACAGCAGACCAAGCAAAGACATTACTCAGAGCAAACAATAACATAACCATCTTTAACTACAATGTCAGATCCTTGAGCAAACATTATGACGACCTCACAGCATTACTCAATTCCCTTCATTCCAATTCATCAATCATCACACTCACAGAAACCTGGCTTAAGCCTGATATTACAGATGTCTGTACCATTCCTGGCTATATGGCCATACACAACTGTAGAACAGACCAGCAAGGGGGAGGAACAGCTATATACTGTATTACTCAAATCAACTCGAATGCATCAGTAAATCTCGCACAAGGGACGAACATGGAGAATATATCATAGCCAAATTTAAATCAAAAGACCTGCAAAAACCCCTCACAGTTACAAACATCTACAGAGTACCACAGTCAAACATTTACCACTTTAGTGAAAAACTAGGAAACATGATTACTGATGCACACATGAATAAAGACCACCTACAACTAACAGATTTCAACATAAACATACTACACGACCAGGACCCACAAGTAACCGAATTCACAATGAGTAACTGCCTGTTGCTACCAGCAATATCTAAACCTACAAGAATCACTGAGACAAGCATCTCCTTAATAGACCACATTTGGACAAACACCATATCCCCTTTAAAATCAGGCATTATCACAGACAACACTACAAACCAATACCCAAACTTTCTCATAACTAATCTGGGCAAACTGCCACAAGACTAAAGTAACCTTCAGACTACATAACAAGACAGCAGTTAACAACTTTATAGCAGCTATGAATAACATCGATTGGCAAAAGAGCTCAAAACATACACAGATATGAATGAATGTATAAATAATTTTCTAAAAAAAAGCCCAAAGCCTCTATAACAAACATTGTCCCCAAAAAACTAAACAGATCACAGCAAAGAGACTGAATAATCCCTGGCTAACACCAAGCATCCTCAAATCCATTAACAGTATAGAATAGGTCAAATAACTAGAGAACAGTCTAAACATTACCCATCAGCACTTACCAGCCTGATAAGAAGATCTAAAAAATTGTATTATGAAAACAGATTACATAACATCAAAGGTGAATGAGAAAAACCTGGAAAACTCTATCTGAAATTCTTGGAACTAAAAAGTTATCCAAAAGCAAAACAATCAAACTAACAAAATCAGATGAACCCCTACTCACACCAACTGAAACGGCAAACAGACTCAACGTTTTCTTCTCCACCACAGGAAAAAATCTAGCGAACAAAATACCAAGCGCAAACACCCGTCCATCAGACTACCTCATAGATACCTACCCAAATATGCTATTCCTAGCTCCAAACAACCCCACAGAAGTTACGCTCATCATAAACACCCTTAAAAACAAGGCAGGAGACATAAACAACTTGCCTGCTATTATGTACAAAAAAGCTTCTCAAGAATTGTCACCAATTATTGCAACGCTCTTTAACAAATCCATTGAATCATCTACCTTCCCAACAATCCTCAAAATAGCGAGGGTCACTCCGGTCCACAAAGGAGGTGGCCAAGCTGATTTGAATAACTACAGACAAATATCTAACTTACCACTGCTCTCTAAAATCTTTGAAAAATTAATTCATAGATGGATCTATTCCTACCTCGTCTCACACAACATATAAACCCTTGTCAGCTTGGATTCAGGAATAATAAAAGCACAAATGATGCCATCATACACATGCTTGAACTAATATATACCACACTCGAAAAGAAAGAAGTCCCGCTGGGCATTTTCATTGATTTACATAAAGCTTTTGATACAGTCGACCATAAACTGCTGTACTCCAGAATAACACACTATGGTATCAGAGGCCACTCCCTCAATTACCTAAAATCATACCTTAGTAACAGAACTCAATGTGTATGCAAACAATGCAAACTCTTCCACTCAACCAATCACAGTAGGAGTCCCACAAGGAAGTGTCCTTGGACCACTCCTCTTTCTCATCTACATCAATGATCTACCGAATGCATCACAGCTACTCAAATCCATATTATTTGCAGATGACACTACATATGTCTTTTCCCACCCAAACACAGTCATACTAGCAAACACAGTCAATGCTGAATTGCAGAAAATATCTGCCTGGATGATGACTAATAAACTTACCCTGAATACTGATAAAAACTATTTCATTCAGTTTGGAAACAAAGCTGCAAATGATCCAATTAACATAACGCTAAACGGATCATCAGTCACAAGACTGATCCACCTTGACAGTAGCCTTAAGTTCCAGACACACATACAATAAATCACTAAGAAAATCTCCAAGACTGTAGGCATACTATCAAAGATAAGGTACTACATTCCACAATCAGCTCTCCTGGCACTGTACCATTCACTCATATACCCTTATCTTACATATGGAATTTGTGCATGAGGATCAACAACCTCCAATCACCTAAAACCCCTAATAACCCAGTAAAAGCCAGCAGTAAGAATGATAACAAATTCCCACTCCCGCCAGCATACTCCATCAATTTTCAAAAGTCTGAATCTGCTCACCATTAAGAACATCCATACTTATTCATGTGCCTACTACACAGAACAATACATGCAAATATAAACCCTCCACTCAAGCTTCTCACCAACCTAAACAGAACACATGACCACAACGCAAGACCCAGATCTCTTTTTGATGTATCTCGTGTCCATATCACACTGTAAAAACTCTATGCACATAAAGGGCCCCAAAATATGGAATTCATCACCAAAGATATTAAAGTAACCCAGTCTGAAAATCAATTTAAGACTCTTCTCAAAAGCCACTTAATCACCCCAGACTAAATGCTAAATACTCAGTACACACGTACTCACTTATGTACTCCCACATCATAACTTCAACAATCACTTTGAACCTTTTATCCATTGTTGACAGGAATATAATTGAATCATTGTTTTCACAAAAAGCATTTTTGTATATATGAATATATCTTTTGTCTTATACAAATTAGATTCACTTATAATTAATAATCTACTGTACAACTATGATATAATTACTATCCTACTGTACCACTATGATATAATCCTTAGTGTTAAGTAGTCTGTCAGCCAATAATGTTAAGTTGGCCCATAATGCCTAGGCATAATAAAGGCTCTCTTTGCATTGCAACCCACTATTGTAAATACAAAATCTCAATATACTGTTTGCAAAGACATAAAATAAATAAATAAATACTTAGAAAACTGAAATTTGGCCAAATGACTGTAAAAAATATAAGTAAAGCATGAGAGAAATACTCCCACACCGAGGTAAACAGTGCACCGAGCCAGTGGCGTTATGAAGCTCTCGTTATTATTATTATTATTATTATTGTTATTATTATTACATATGTATTATTATTATTATTATAACAATAATAATAATAATAATAATGAGTGAGCTTCAGTTCCCTAAATTAATAATAATAATAAATACATATACAGTGGACCCTCGACATTCGATACTAATCCGTTCCCGAGAGCTATCAAATGTCGAAAATATTGAAAGTCGAATTAATTTTCCCCATAAGAAATAATGGAAATCAAATTAATCCGTGCAAGACACCAAAAAGTATGAAAAAAAAATTTACCACATGAAATATTAAGTTTAATGCAATAGAATAATTACAATAACAACAATAACAATACATTAATAACAATAGAATAATTGACACTTACCTTTAATGAAGATCTGGTGATGATTGATGGGATGGGAGGAGGGGAGAGTGTGGATGGTGTTAGTGTTTAGAAAGGGAATCCCCTTCCATTAGGACTTGAGGTAGCAAGTCCTTTTCTGGGGTTACTTCCCTTCTTCTTTTAATGCCACTAGGACCAGCTTGAGAGTCACTGGACTTCTGTTGCACAACATATCTGTCCATAGAGGCCTGTACCTCTCGTTCCTTCATGACTTTCCTAAAATGGTTCACAACATTGTCAGTGTAATAGTCACCAGCATGGCTTGCAATAGCTGTGTTAGGGTGATTGTCATCAAAAAAGGTTTGCACTTCAAGCCACTTTGCACACATTTCCTTAATCTTTGAAGTAGGCAACTTCTTCAATTTCTCTATCCCCTCCCCCGAAGTAGTTTCCTCAGGTGTGGTCTCTTGCTGTTGAAGATGATCTAGCAGCTCATCAGTGGTTAGTTCATCACTGTCCTCCTCCACCAACTCTTCCACATCCTCCCCACTAACCTCTAACCCCAAGGACTTCTCCAATGCCACAATGGATTCCTCAATTGGCATAGGATTCTCAGGGTTAGCCTCAAACCCTTCAAAATCCCTTTTGTCTACACATTCTGGCCACAGTTTTTTCCAAGCAGAGTTCAAGGTCCTCTTAGTCACTTCCTCCCAAGCCTTACCTATAAGGTTTACACAATTGAGGATATTAAAGTGATCCTTCCAAAACTCCTTTAGAGTCAGTAGAGTTTCTGTGGTCACTTCAAAGCACTTTTGAAACATATTTTGTGTACAGTTTCTTGAAGTTGGAAATGACCTGCTGGTCCATGGGCTGCAGGAGAGGAGTGGTATTAGGAGGCAAAAACTTGACCTTAATGAAGCTCATGTCCCCAGATAGTTGCTCTGCCAAGTCTGTAGGATGGGCAGGGGCATTGTCTAATACCAGGAGACACTTAAGGTCTAATATCTTTACAATTAGGTAATTTTTCACAGTGGGGGCAAATGCATGATGTAACCAGTCATAGAAAAAGTCCCTAGTGACCCATGCCTTACTGTTTGCCCTCCACAGCACACACAAATTAGCCTTGAGGATATTCTTTTGTCTGAACGCTCTGGGAGTTTCTGAGTGATACACCAATAAAGGCTTCACTTTGCAATCACCACTAGCATTGGCACACATCAGAAGAGTAAGCCTGTCTATCATAGGCTTATGTCCTGGGAGTGCCTTTTCCTCTGAGTAATGTAGGTCCTGCTTGGCAATTTCTTCCAAAACAGGCCTGTTTCGTCACAATTAAACACTTGTTCAGGTTTCAATCCTTCAGCCTCTATGTACTCCTTGAATTCATGCACATATTTTACAGCCGCTTTGTGGTCCGAACTGGCAGCCTCACCATGCCTTACCACACTGTGTATGCCACTACGATTCTTAAATCTTTCAAACCAACCTTTGCTGGCCTTACATTCACTCACATCACCACTAGTTGCAGGCAATTTCTTTACCAAATCATCATGCAACTGCCAAGCCTTTTCACATATGATTGCTTGAGAGATGCTATCTCCTGCTATCTGTTTTTCATTTATCCACACCAATAACAGTCTCTCAACATCTTCTAACACTAGCGATCTCTGTTTCAAAAACAAAGTTGCACCTTTTACAACAACAGCTTCGATTGCCGTTTTCCTGCTCACTATAGCAGAGATGGTTGATTGGGGTTTACTATACAACCTGGCCAGCTCTGACACACGCTCTCCACTTTCGTACTTTGCAATTATCTCTTTCTTCATTTCAATAGTCACTAGCACCTTTTTTCTCGAAGGCTTGGCACTAGAAGCTTTCTTGGGGCCCATGGTTACTTATTTTGCAGAAACAAGCACCAAAAACAGTGATAATATGGAATGTACCGAATGTATCCTTAGATGTGCGCACACTGGCTGGCTTGTAAACACTGGCACACAACGGGGAAGTTCAGGCCACACGTGGACACGTCTCGTACGAATCGTATCAAATGTCGGGTTTTCCATCGAATGTCGAGGCAAAATTTTTGCGTTAAAATGCATCGAATGTCGGATTTATCGAATGTCGATGCCATCGAATGTCGGGGGTCCACTGTAATAATAATAATAATACATACATACATACGCATGTAACATGTAATAATAATTCAGAATGCTGCTACTAGTTGGCACAGCAGATGGCAAAACATCCGGTAAGGAGTCCACATGTTTACATCGCCGTGGGAGCAGTTCTCTCGTGCTTGTTTGCATTTTTTTACAGTCATTTAGCCAAATTTCTTTTTTCTAACCATGTGTCCTAAGAAAATAAGTGCGAAAAGACAGCGCTGAGAAGAAAAAGAGGATGATTTCCATGGAATTAAAGCAAATTGTATCAGTTAAGTTCAGCGATCAAACAAAACAAATTGTATCAGTTAAGTTCAGTGATAAAGTGTAGCATTAAGAGTATAGCAAGTTAGTTATGTGATTAAGCAATAGAAAAAGGACTGAAACGCGGACGCTGCCACCGCTTCCGCCGCCATCATCACTCGTCATAGTATGGCCTATTTTATTTATTCTACAGTACATATCATGTTTCTCTGTTAATTATATTGTTTTATATCATATTAGATGAATTCTTCTTTCAACAAACCAGCCGTATCCCACTGAGGCAGGGTGGCCCAAAAAAGAAAAAAAAAGTTTCTCTTTTTAACTTTAGTAATGAATACAGGAGAAGGGGTTACTAGCCCCTTTCTCCTGGTATTTTAGTCACCTCTTACGACATGCCTTACCGAGGAAGAATTCTGTTCCACTTCCCCATGGAGATAAGAGGAAATAAACAAGAACAAGAACTAGTAAGAAAATAGAAGAAAACTCAGTGGTGTGCATATACAGTGGTACCTCGAGTTTCGAACAGCTCCCAACTCGAACGATTATGTAAGTGTATTTTTGTAAGTGTATTTTTGTAAGTGTATTTTTGTAAGTGTATTTTTGTAAGTGCTTTTGTAAGTGAATTTTTGGGGGTTTGAAACGGACTAATCTAATTAGATGAACTGTGATAGATAAATAAGCCATAGAGTTGATAGCATTATATTGAAATATTTTGTCCTGCTGCTGGGACGGATTAATTGCATTTCAATTAATTTAAATGAGGAAAATTGATTTGATATATGAGCAAACTGAGTTACGAGCTAGGTCACAGAACGGATTAAACTCGTAAGTCAAGGTTCCACTGTATTATTGTCATTATCATATTCATGAGGAAGTGCTAAATCTGTACGAGTCAAACAGAGCCTCGGAATGGGAAGTTATCTGATTTGATCCATGGAAGAGGAGGGTAGTTAAGGACCTGTGAATGATCCACAATTTTCAAAAGCTACTTTGAATCAAGCAAACAAGAAAATAAACAAATATCAAATATAATTCAACACCTTGTAATAAAAATTATTTAATAATACTGCATTAAGTACACAAAAAGCGATCATTATAATTATTATGGTCATATGTAAGCATTGGGAAGTAAAAATGAATTCTTCCTCCGTAAGCCATGCGTGTTGTAAGAGGTGACTAAAATGCCAGGAGTAAGAGGCTAGTAACCTCTTCTCCTGTATAAATTACTAAATTTCCAAGGAGAAACTTTTGTTTTTCTTTTTAGGTCACCCTGCCTCAGTGGGATACGGCTGATTTGTTGAAAGAAGATGTAAGACTAAAACCATAAGGTAGTACATTAGCTAGGGAATGGGAGGTAATCAGGTTTGATCCCAGGGAACAGTAGCTCCCATTCTTTGAACCAAGATCCCTTCACCAGCATCTATAGGTCTGATCTTTATAAACTGTCAAAATAAAAAAAAAAATCTAAGTACTGTAGTCATCTACTGTAACATGCAAGATTTGAGGAACGAAGAATGGCTAGAACAGAAAGGAAAATTATTACATAATAACAACAAAAATTAAACTGAAAACAGGATAAAATGGATAAAAACTTTTTTAACATTTAGCAACTGTTTTAATTTTTAAGGTCATAAGCACGACTGATTTCTACTTTAACTTACTGCCAGGCTTTAAATAATAAGATGTTACAAGAACCCCAATGGAAATAAGTCACTCTGATTTTTTTTGGGGGGTTATCTTGGATAATTTACACATACAATGCTATTTATGATAATTGTGCTTATGCATACCTGAACCTAAATAAACTTACTAACTTAATTCATCCCATGACACGATCAATACTTACAATTGGCAAAGAAAATCATGACTTTATGATACTCTTCTTCGGTAAGGACCTCCAGATCCGCCCGTCGCTCCTGGATCAAGTCCTGACCATCCAAGAGCCACTGCTGACTGCAAAATGGAATACTGCATTTTAAAAAATATATTTATATTGTTAGCTGAAAATTTATAATGAACAAGCAAAACAAAAAAGTTCTTCACTGTTTTTTCATAACTGATACACAATCAAGGGCTACCAGCCCCTTGTCTCCAGTCATTTTGTCACCTACTACAACACACATTGCTTGTGGGGAAAGGATTCTAATCCAATGATCCATGGAATTGAAAGGAAACACAACAAGGGGAAGAACTATTAAGAAAGTAAAAGGAAATTTAGATGAGTGAGTATACATCTACAAGTACATTCTCAGTCAGTAAGTACATTTAGGCATAGGTACACATAAGTATAATTATCATACACAGTGTGAACTGGGTGCAAGTAGTAGTAGGTAAACAATGGTAAAAGCCAACAAGTGGGAATAAAAATGTTCAGGAAATACGATTATTACATTCATGGGAAGCACTAAACCCACAGGGGGTCATGCAGCACCTGGGGAGGGAGGGAGGGAGAGAGAAAGAGAGAGAGAGAGAGAATAGGTAATAAGATTAGATCTAAGGAAAGGTATTATTATTATTATTATTATTATTATTATTATTATTATTATTAATTATTATTATTATTAGGGAGGTAATAATAATAATAATATATTTATTTACTACAAGTACATGTACAAGGTATACAGTCCTAGCTGACATCAGTGACATACTACTGTATAGAAAGCCGCTTGTTATGCTGTGCATTTCGGGCAAATTAGGTCAGTTTTGTCCCAGGATGCGACCCTCACCAGTCCACTAACTCCCTCATTTTACTGATGGGGAACATAGACAACTGGTGTAAAGAAATATGTCCAATGTTTCTACCCTCACCGGGAATCGAACACGGACTATCACCGTGTGAAGCGAGAGCTTTAGCCACCAGGCCACAGCACACCTAAAAGGGTTAAATATAGAGCACCTGGGGAATGGGAGCTAATCAAGTTTGATCCATATGGTAATTTGGAGAGGACATGTCCAATCCCTTGGATCAACAGCCAAGAGGATTACTAGCATTGCATTCACAGGTTAGCGCTAAACCCACAAAGGTTAAACACCTGGAGACAGGGCAATGAGAAGCAATTACATTCAATACAAGAAAGTTCAGAGCAGCTCTAATTCCTGGATCAAGAGCTCTTCACCGGCGTCAACGCACCTTGAAGGCATTACTTTCTTAAACTGATAATATGGTAATTAATTGTTATAAGCTAATTCCAAGACTGTCCAAAATGCTCTGAATAACAAAGAACTTTCTGTAATTTATACATGTCAGTTAAAAACTATTATAATTGCATAATATATTATTAGGAAATAAAATTTGTCACTCATTGTCAAAAAATAATTTAAATAAATAATAAAGTCGCCTCGAACTTACTAATGAGCACTTTGCCAGAAATTGCCAGCCATTGTGTTTCTTCTTCTTCCTGAGGATAATTGTGGCTGACACTGAGGCTCCTTCACCTCCTGATGACCACAAGTAATGATAAATGTTCTCCACAAGACAGATCAATCTTATCTCAGGACACGTCTTCACCTCCTTGTTGGGTTTATAAGAGCCACTGACGGCTCACCAGCGTCCAGCCAGGCGTCATGATGATGATGATGGTGATGATGATGGTGATGATGATGGTGATGATGATGATGGTGATAGTGATGATGATGATGATAGTGATGATGATGATGATGATGATGATGATGATGATGGTGATGATGATGGTGATGATGATGATGATGATGGTGATGATGGTGATGATGATGATGATGGTGATGATGGTAATGATGATGATGACGATGATGGTGATGATGGAGATGATGATGATGTGATGATGGTGATGATGGTGATGATGATAGTGATGATGGTGATGATGGTGATGATGTTTAGGGATGATGATAGTGATGATGAATAGTGATGATGATAGTGATGATAGTGATGATGATGGTGATGATGGTGATGATGATGGTGATGATGATGATGATGGTGATGTATGATAGTGTGGATGGTGATGATGATGGTGATGATGGTGGTGATGATGATGATAGTGATGATAGTGATGATGATAGTGATGATGATAGTGATGATAGTGATGATGGTGATGATGGTGATGATGATGATGATGATGGTGATGATGATCATGATGATGATAATGATGATCATGATGATGGTGATGGTCAGAGATGACATGATAATAGTAATAATAGATAATAATTAAAATAATAAAAAAGAAATAATAATAATAATAATAATATATAATAATAATAATTAATATATAATAATAAATAATATAATAATATCTTATTTCTACAAGTACATGTACAAGGTATACAGTCCTAGCTGACATCAGTGACATACTACTATACAGAAAGCCACTTGTTATGGAGAGGGGATGTTTATGGAGTTTACTGGAAGAGTTCCCGGGGTCAACGTCCCCCGCGGCCCGGTCTGAGACCAGCCATGGTGGATCAGAGCCTGATCAATCCAGGCTGTTGCTGCTGGCTGCACGCAAACCAACATACGAGCCACAGCCCGGCTGATCCGGAACTGACTTTAGGTGCTGTCCAGTGCCAGCTTGAAGACTGCAGGGTCTGTGGTAATCCCCCTTATGTGATGCTGGTGAGGCATGTTGAACATGTCTCGGCCCCTGCATCTATTGTATGGTCTCTTAACGTGCTAGTGACACCCCTGCGTTTTCATGGGGGGATGGTGCATCTGTCTGCCAAGTCTTATTGCTTATCGTAGTGGGTGATTTTCGATGTGCAAGTTCGGTACTAGTCCCTCTAGGATTTTCCAGGTGTAATATAATCATGTATCATCTCCCTCCTGCGTTCCAGGGAATACAGGTTTAGGAACCTCAAGCGCTCCCAATAATTGAGGTGTTTTATCTCCGTTATGCGCGCCGTGAAAGTTCTCTGTACATTTTCTAGGTCGGCAATTTCACCTGCCTTGAAAGTGCTGTTAGTGTGCAGCAATATTCCAGCCTAGATAGAACAAGTGACCTGAAGAGTGTCATCATGGCTTGGCCTCCCTAGTTTTGAAGGTTCTCATTATCCATCCTGTCATTTTTCTAGCAGATGCGATTGATACAATGTTATGGTCCTTGAAGGTGAGATCCTCCGACATGATCACTCCCAGGTCTTTGACGTTGGTGTTTCGCTCTATTTTGTGGCCAGAATTTGTTTTGTACTCTGATGAAGATTTAATTTCCTCATGTTTACCATATCTGAGTAATTGAAATTTCTCATCGTTGAACTTCATATTGTTTTCTGCAGCCCACTGAAAGATTTGGTTGATGTCTGCCTGGAGCTTTGCAGTGTCTGCAATGGAAGACACTGTCATGCAGATTCGGGTGTCATCTGCAAAGGAAGACACGGTGCTGTGGCTGACATCCTTGTCTATGTCGGATATAAGGATGAGGAACAAGATGGGAGCGAGTACTGTGCCTTGTGGAACAGAGCTTTTCACCGTAGCTGCCTCGGACTTTACTCTGTTGACGACTAACTCTCTGTGTTCTGTTAGTGAGGAAATTATAGATCCATCGACCGACTTTTCCTGTTATTCCTTTAGCACGCATTTTGTGTGCGCTATTAAGCCATGGTCACACTTGTCGAAGGCTTTTGCAAAGTCTGTATATATTACATCTGCATTTTTTTGTCTTCTAGTGCATTTAGGACCTTGTCGTAGTGGTCCAATAGTTGAGACAGACAGGAGCGACCTGTTCTAAACCCATGTTGCCCTGGGTTGTGTAACTGATGGGTTTTCTAGATGCGTGGTGATCTTGCTTCTTAGGACCCTTTCAAAGATTTTTATGATATGGATGTTAGTGCTATTGGGCTGTAGTTCTTTGCTGTTGCTTTACTGCCCCCTTTGTGGAGTGGGGCTATGTCTGTTGTTTTTAGTAACTGTGGGACGACCCCGTGTCCATGCTCCCTCTCCATAGGATGGAAAAAAGGGTCGTGATAGGGGCTTCTTGCAGTTCTTGATGAACACAGAGTTCCATGAGTCTGGCCCTGGGGCAGAGTGCATGGGCATGTCATTTATCGCCTGTTCGAAGTCATTTGGCGTCAGGATAACATCGGATAGGCTTGTGTTAATCAAATTTTTGTGGCTCTCTCATAAAAAATTCATTTTGATCTTGACTCTCAGTCTGGTTAGCGGCTTGCTAAAACTGAGTCATATTGGGACTTGAGTAGCTCACTCATTTCCTTGTTGTCATCTGTGTAGGACCCATCTTGTTTAAGTAGAGGCCCAATACTGGACGTTGTTCTCGATTTTGATTTGGCATAGGAGAAGAAATACTTTGGGTTTTTTTTCGATTTCATTTATGGCTTTTAGTTTCTTCCGCGATTCCTGACTCCTAAAGGATTCTTTTAGCTTAAGTTCGATGCTTGCTATTTCTCTGACCAGTGTCTCCCTACGCATTTCAGATATATTGACCTCTTTTAGCCGCTCTGTTATTCTTTTCCGTCGCCTGTAAAGGGAGCGCCTGTCTCTTTCTGTTTTACATCTACTCCTCCTTTTTCTTAGAGGAATAAGCCTTGTGCATACATCGAGTGCTACCGAGTTAATCTGTTCTAGGCATAAGTTGGGGTCTGTGTTGCTTAGTATATCTTCCCAGCTTATATTGGTTAGGACTTGGTTTACTTGGTCCCACTTTATGTTTTTGTTATTGAAGTTGAATTTGGTGAATGCTCCCTCGTGACTAATCTCATTATGTCGGTCTGGGGCTCCGCGCATACATGACTGAACCTCAATTATGTTGTGATCTGAGTATATTGTTTTTGATATGGTGATATTTCTTATCAGATCATCATTGTTAGTGAAGATGAGGTCTAGTGTATTCTCCAGTCTAGTAGGCTCTATTATTTGCTGGTTTAAATTGATTTTGTGCAGAGATTTAAAAGCTCGCGTGAGTGTGAGTTTTCATCAGAGCTGCCTCCTGGTGTTATTACTGCAACAATATTATTTGCTATATTCCTCCATTTTAGGTGCCTTAAGTTGAAATCCCCCAGGAGCAAGATGTTGGGTGCAGGAGCTGGAAGGTTTTCCAGACAGTGGTCAATTTTTAACAGCTGTTCCTGGAATTGCTGGGATGTTGCATCGGGAAAATTAGGTCAGTTTTGTCCCAGGATGCGACCCACACCAGTCCATAACACCCAGGTACCTATTTTACTGCTAGGTGAACATGGACAGCAGGTGTCTTAAGGAAACACGTCTTAATGTTTTCACCAGTACCGGGAATCGACTTGGCAGACGATGCAACATCCCCCCAATGAAAAGCAGGGGTGTCACTAGCACGTTAAGAGACAATACAATAAGTGTCAGGGGCCCAAGACTGTTCAACTGCCTCCCAGCACACATAAGGGGGATTACCAACAGACCCCTGGCAGTCTTCAAGCTGGCACTGGACAAGCACCTAAAGTCAGTTCCGGATCAGCCGGGCTGTGGCTCGTACGTTGGTTTGCGTGCAGCCAGCAGCAACAGCCTGGTTGATCAGGCTCTGATCCACCAGGAGGCCTGGTCACAGACCGGGCCGCGGGGGCGTTGACTCCCGGAACTCTCTCCAGGTAAACTCCAGGTGGACATCATTGTGTGAGCTGAGTGTATTACCACTCGAGCTAAGGTATGTCTGGAGTATACCTGGAGAGAGTTCCAGGGGTCAATGCCCCCGCGGCCCGGTCTGTGGCCAGGCCTCATGGTGGATCAGGGCCTGATCAACCAGGCTGTTACTGCTAACCGCACGCAATCCAACGTACAAACCACAACCTGGCTGGTCAGGTACTGGCTTTAAGTGCTTGTCTAGTGCCTGCTTGAAGACAGCCAGGGGTCTATTGGTAATCCCCCTTATGTATGCTGGGGGGCAGTTGAACAGTCCTAGGCCCCTGACACTTATTGTGTTGTCTCTTATCGTGCTAGTGGCATCCCTGCTTTTCATTGGGGGGATGTTGCATCGTCTGCCGAGACTTTTGCTTTGATAGGGACTGATTTTCGTGTGCAAGTTTGGTACTAATCCCTCTAGGATTTTCCAGGTGTATATAATCATGTATCTCTCCCTCCTGCGTTCTAGGGAGTACAGGTGGAAGAACTTCAAGTATTCCCAGGAATTGAGGTGTTTTATCTCAGTTAGGTGTGCCGTGAAGGTTCTCTGTACATTTTCTAGGTCAGCAATTTCACCTGCCTTGAAAGGTGCTGTTAGTGTGCAGCAATATTCCAGCCTAGACAGAACAAGCGACCTGAAGAGTGTCATCATAGGCTTGGCATCCCTGGTTCTGAAGGTTCTCATTATCCATCCTGTCATTTTTCTAGCAGATGCGATTGATATAGTGTTATGGTCCTTGAAGGTGAGATCCTCTGACATGATCACTCCCAGGTCTTTGGCAGTTTTTCGTTCTATTGTGGGATTGGAATTTGTTTAATACTCCGATGTAGTTTTAATTTCCTCACGTTTTCCATATCGGTGTAATTGAAATTTCTCATCATTGAACTTCATATTGTTTTCTGCAACCCATTTAAAGATTTGGTTGATGTCCGCCTGAAGTCTTGCAGTGTCTGCAATGGAAGACACTGTCATGCAAATTCGGGTGTCATCTGCAAAGGGAGACACGGTGCTGTGGCTGACATCCCTGTCTATGTCAGATATGAGGATGAGGAACAGAATGGGAGCGAGTACTGTGCCTTGTGGAACAGAACTTCTCGCTATAGCCGCCTCAGACTTTACTCTGTTGACTATTACTCTTTATGTTCTATTTGTTAGAAATTATAGATCCATCTACCAACTTTTCCAGTTATTCCTTTATCAAGCATTTGGTGCGCTATTACACCATGGTCACACTTGTCAAAGGCTTTTGCAAAATCTGTGTACATTACATCTGCATTCTGTTTGTCTTCATGAGCATCCAGGACCTTGTCGTAGTGGTCCAGTTGTTGGGATAGACAGGAGCGACCTGCTCTAAACCCATGCTGCCCTGGGTTGTGTAACTGATGGGTATCTAGATGGGTGGTGATATTGCTTCTTAGAACCCTTACAAAGATTTTTATATGGGATGTTAGCGCTATCGGTCTGTAGTTCTTTGTTATTGCTTTACTGCCACCTTTGTGGAGTGGGGCTATGTCTGTTGTTTTAAGTAACTGTGGGACGACCCCTGTGTCCATGCTCTCTCTCCATAGGATGTTAAGAGCACGTGATAGGGGCTTCTTGGTTCTTTGAAACAGCCTTGGTCTGGGGGGAGCCGGGTTTGGGGAAGGTAGGGGTCAAAAAACTTTTTCCTTTTTACATGTAAAAATGGGGGGGCCTTCCCCCCCAAAATTTTTATAAATTGCTACGGTTTTGGTCTTAGGGCTTTTTCCCCTTGGGGGTTACCCCGGTGGGGTATGGAAACTGTGTCTTTTCATTTTTTAGATGTTAGGCAGAAGGGGGGCTTGAGTGTTTTCCAGGGAGTCTGAGTTGTTGAAAAATTCTTTTTGGTACGGGGGCCTTCATTCCCTTTAAAATAATATTGGGATAACAGGTTAACCCCTATGTACCCAGGCTGATTTGGTCTAGTGGTAACCGCGGCTTTTGGACCTATGGTTTCAATCCGGCCTTGGTTTTTTCCATCGGTCTTTAACATTTTTGTCCAAAACGGGGAAACTTGCTAGATTCGTCACCAGCATTAGCATAGCTAAAAATTCCATAAGATAAGAAAGATTCTCGGATTTTTAACCCCGGGGGTTAGCCACCCAGGATAACCCAAAAATTGTGGTACTCGGGACTGTCTAACTATTTCCATTGGGGTCCTTAATCTTGTCCCCAGAGGTCACCACACAGGTAACACCCGGTACTTTGCTCTGGTGAAAGGACAATAGGTAGAAACGTGTCGGAAATTTCCACCGCGGATAAACCCGGGCCTCCGTTGTGAATCGGAGCTTTAGCCCACCCAATAAAGCCAAAATAAAGAATTAAAATAAGTCTGCCCGAAATGCCTAGCCATGCTAGGAGTTCTAGTGGTACACTCTGTAATCATTATTTAACTACATGTAAACCACACAACAACCAAATTCTGTAAATTCAACATTGTAATCTTTATAGAGAATAAACTTTGAATTTGAATTTGAAAAAAAAAAACATCAGACAAAGCGGCTTATTTCCATTGGGACCCTTGTAATATTTTATTATATGAACCTTAACAGTTAGAACAGCTAAGTAACTCAACTATGTGAAAATCGGTAACAATGAAAGGAGATATGCTAGGAATAAGGTACAACTAGTTATTTACATTAACATTTAAGAGGATCAGCTTACAATAACAGGTACAAGAATGTTAGCTATATAAGAAATCACTCTAAGTAAGCTTATTCAGGTACAGGTACACATAAATACAGTTACCTAAATCATCATATATAGCAGCATATGTGTAGATTATCTAGGATGACCCCAGATTTAGATTTTAGATTTTGCCACCGAAGTGGCTAGTTTATTGTGTACTGCATAGTCCATATCCATCCTGTGGACGGTAGCGCAAGAGCATATGGATACACAAAAGGCCTAGGAACTAGGCCCCAAAAGGGTTAACAGGTGTACATATGGGGTTATATCTATCTATCTATCTTTATATATATATATATATATATATATATATATATAATATATATATATATATATATATATATATACATCTACAGTTCGGTTATCTGTTACAAGCAAATTTAGGAAATTTGCTTAGTATATATGGTATCTTATTTTCATTAATAAGATATCTTGACCTGTCACATTGGTTATTATACTGTCTGTCTCAGTATTCCTCAATAAATGCACAATTAAGCACATAGTGTTCAAGACAGTGACCATATGCCTGATCACTTAATTTGCATTTAGTTGATTTCCATTGGGGTCCTTGCGGAAAATATATATTACCCAAAGCTGGGTAGGAGTTCCTTTGTAAATAGAATAAGAAACTAGAAATTCCCAGATACATCATGTGACCCACGTTGCCAAGCACCATTAGAGTCAGACACCCACACTTCACCTAAGTTTAGTAACCGGCGTTCCGCCAAAACCGTTAAAGAATTAGCCGCAGAGATGAAAAATGGAATGGCTGAAATTGGGGTCCAGTCCCTGGATCCATTATGTACCTCTGTAATCTTTTGATACCACCCACACGATGGGTATGGGGTGACTATCACCCACAGGATGGGTATAGGGTGCATAATAAAGATATTAAACTAACTAAAAAACTGAAATTGAGCGGATGACAGGTGCCCCTTGATTACCTGGAGAGAGTTCGAGGACAAGTGTCCCAGAGAGAACGGGGAAAATTTATTACTGATACTCAGGCTAGAGAGAGACGTCCACAGTCAATGAAGGCTGACGCAGAAGTCCTGCAGTTAGCAAATAAATCTTAACTTGTCGTTAGGTGTTCCATAGCTCGACTGAGGTCGTGGGTCGATCCCTGGTACGGGTGGAAACATTAGGACGGGTTTCCTTAAAACACCTGATGTTCATGTTCGCCTATCAACAAAATATGTGAACAGAGTGTTAGCTGACTGGTGTGGGTCGCATCCTGGGGACAAAACTGACCTAATTTGTCCGAAATGCTCTGCATAACAAGGGGCTTTCTATATATTAATATATCTAGGCCAGTATACGTCGTACGAGTATTTGTAGAGATGAAGATCATAATTATTATTATTATTATTATTATTATTAGTATTAGTAGTAGTAGTAGTAGTAGTAGTAGTAGTAGTAGTAGTAGATAGTAGTAATAGTAGTAGTAGTAGTAGTAGTAGTAGTAGTAGTAGTAGTAGTAGTAGTAGTAGTAGTAGTAGTAGTAGTAGTAGTAGTTAGTTAGTAAGTAGTAAGTAAGTAAGTAGTTACATAGATTATTATTTTTTTTTATACTATTATTATGATTACTATTATTATACGTTGTTGCTGTTGGTTTTCAGGGCCGCCACAAATGACGCCGTATTGAACCCTACGTCCCGCGAGTCCGCGGAGAGAAACACATTGCCCAGATTTGGGCTAGCATAAACTTTATTTTATAAGACTGCAACCCCGTTATAAGTAAGTAAATAAGCTGATTTAGGTACAGGTACGCATAAGTACAATTATCATATCTAACATATTTGTAAATTACCAAGGATAATTCGAATAAATCAAAGTAAATTATTGCCATTAGGGTGCAATGGGGATCCATTTTTTTGAGACTGTATCTCTACATTGCATTATGTAAGAAGTTATAAGATGGTATTTTTAACCAGTAAGGTTAGTTACCCAAGCTAACGCAACACAATCCGTGCATCATCAATTGGAGTTTGTTAATTTTCTTTCCGAGGATGCGACCCATGGCAGTCGACTAAAACCCATGCACCTACTTGCTGCTGGTGAACAGAGGCAGCAGGTGTAAGGAAACGTGTTCAATGTTTCACCCCTGCTGGGAAACGATGGCCCGGTTTCTCATTGTAAGTTAAGGAAGCTATCAATCGACGCTATGTGAAAGAATTATAACGTTTAATGATTATAATTTTTTGCGATGTAATAATGCTAAGTAGGTTTTGCTAAAGACCCATTGTTGTCTCTGTAATCCACTTTTTTGCGCTACAGCTCAATAAACTAACCACTAAGGCGGTGCATCTAACTAAAATAAAATAAGGGTTCCTCTGATAACAGAAAACAAAAATAATTGTTCCCCGTCAGGTCAATCGGACCTCCCCAAGCTTGTCAAAACCCAGACAGAGGCAGTTGCTTAAATGCTCCCCATACCCTCCCCACCTGAAAGGGAAGTTGGTGTGCTAAAGCTCCCGCTTCACACACGGAGGGCCCGGGTTCGATTCCCGGCGGGTGGAAATTCCGACACGTTTCCTTACACCTATTGTCCTGTTCACCTAGCAGCAAATAGGTACCCGGGTGTTAGTCGACTGGTGTGGGTCGCATCCTGGGGGACAAGATTAAGGACCCCAATGGAAATAAGTTAGACAGTCCTCGATGACGCACTGACTTTCTTGGGTTATCCTGGGTGGCTAACCCTCCGGGGTTAAAAATCCGAACGAAATCTTATCTTATCTTATCTTATCTTACAACACCTGGGTATCTTTACTGAGATAACCAGATATTACACATGTTGTCCATCAACTTGATGGTATTACATACCTCTGATCTGATGAAACTAATGTATGGAGGCCGATGCAAATTGCTAAGTAGGTTGTGTATGGTAAGGACAAGAGTCCCAAGGGTAAAAAACAAGGAAAATTCTTCACCATTGCTCAGGGCAGGTGCAGAGCGAGACGTCCGAACTCCACAAAGGTCAAGACAGTAGTCTCCCTTTCTTTCTCCTTCTTCTTGATAAATTAGACACATGTGCAACATTTGGGTATCTTTAATGAGGAAACGTTTCGCCACACAGCGGCTTCATCAGTCCATACAAAAGAGAAAGGTGAAGAACAGGAGGAATTTGAGGTAATCAGTCCCTCAGACTTGAATCAATGTGATCAGTCCATCAATCTTTGATGAAGCCATTGCGGAGCGAAACGTTTCCTCATTAAAAATACCCAAATGTTGCACATGTGTCTAATTTATCAACTTGTCGGTTCTCTGAATCATTCGTCTACGTTTAATTCTTCTTCTTCTTTCCCTCCTCCTCCGCCTTCTGTTGTTGTTAGTAGGATTTATAATGAGAATAGTGTTAAATAATACTAGAAGTTTGATGAATAAGACAAATGCGAAACATCTGAGAATTATTATTGAGACCTTATGGAGACATTTCTGGCATCAGGGATATTGGTTGTTAAGGGCCTCCCACGGTGCAAGCCGTATTGAACCCTATAACATTCCAGCTCCTGGTGATTATCAAGACACCCATTATTACACTCACAAGGGAAGATAATACAGCTCGTGGACAGTAAGGATTCCATCATTGGAGGACATGCGAGAGCCTGGTAGCTGCTACTGAAATGACATCAATGTGGAGAAATGTTCAGATATGTAAGTGGCTTTATTTGTACTTTGTACTTACGGTGGCTCGTGGCCTGGTAGGCAGTACTCTCGCTGCACACACTGAGGATTCGTGGTTCGATTCGCTGCAACGGTAGAAACACTGGGCGTGTTTCCTAACACCTGTTGTCCCGTTCATTTAGCAAGCAAGTGTGTTAGTGTTAGTGAAGTGGTGTGGATGGCATCAAGGGACTAACCCTCCGGGATTAAAACCCCCAACAAAATCTTATCTCTTTCTAACATATAATAAAACGTATTGTAACCTTTGAGAGGAAATAAAAAAATGTATTTATTTTTGTATAATTGGCTTTTTGTAGCTAACAATATTTTATTACATGTAAATTATATTATCTTTGCACTGCATAAAAAGAAATAAAAATTTGAATTTGAATGTAGAAGTGAATTATATATATTCGGTATTATTTGGTATCCCCAGAAACAGACCTTATAAGCTATTTCCATTTATTTCGTCCCACTTTTTGTCTGTTTTCGCTCATAACTCGAGAACGACTCATTCGGTAGGCTTCAACTTTTCAATGGGGCACTCGTGGCTTAGTTGATAGCGCTCCCAGCTCACACACTGAGGGTCCGGGATTGATCCCCGGCATGGGTGAAATGTATATAAACGACAGTCCTTCTATCTGTGCTTTTTTTTAAGTACTATTGGTTATAATCATAACCATGATTTAAAGAGGTGGACCAGTAAGCCAGGGGAAGGCTTCGATCAAAAGGCCAAAAGCTCCAGCTGCGGGTTATCGTATGACTAAGACCCGCGTCAGGGAACACTTGTCCTGTTTCCTGACGAATCTTATCTAACCTAACCTGCCTGAGGGACTGACTACCTCATATTTTGAATATAGATCTTCATTCTTCCCATTATGTCCTTGTATTGATAAAGTCACTGGATGGCGAAACGTCTACAAATAAAGATACCCTGATGTTGCACATGTGTCTAGTTCTCCATCTTTATGTTTCCTTATGACACCTGCTGTCCATGTTCACCTAGCAGTACTTAGGTACCTGGGTGTTAATCGACCGATGTGGGTCGCATCCTGGCGGACAAGATTAACGTAATTTGCCTGAAATATTCTGCATAACCAGAGGCTTTGTATATAGTATGTCAGTGACGTCAGCTATGGTCTGTAATAGTTGTATCATGTACTGGTAGGAATTATTATTATTATTAATTATTATTATTATTATTATTATTATTATTATTATTATTTATGAGACCCAGATCCCTGGAACACTTGGCATGTTCCCGTGCCCTATGACCAGGGTTAATTAACTCATCTCAGCATCCTGGAACAGCTGAGATAACCTCCACAATCCTCAGCAGCTGAGCTTCAAACATTCACAAAAGTTGCCAGTTCGACGACGGCGGAGAATGAAAGAGAATAAGTGAAGGATTGACTGTTTTATATGTAAAACAGGGTGGAATTTTTATTCTCGTTAAGTCACTCTTAAATAAATTCCAGTTTACGTCTTCTGAACATCTTCAGAATTCCATGGCTGACGTATCTTAGGTCCAGGATAGTACTTATTAAGTTTGGTTTGTGTGCTGCTTAGTAAAATAGCTAAAAAACTTGATGGGGAATGGCTCCTCTGACCGGCTTAATAATAATAATAATAATAATAATAATAATAATAATAATAATAATAATAATAATAATATCTTTATTTCTACAAGTACATGTACAAGGTATATAGTACTAGCTGACATCATGCTCATGAAGACAAACAGAATGCAGATATAATGTACACAGATTTTGCAAAAGCCTTTGACAAGTGTGACCATGGTGTAATAGCACACCAAATGCTTGATAAAGGAATAACTGGAAAAGTTGGTAGATGGATCTATAATTTCTAACAAATAGAACATAAAGAGTAGTAGTCAACAGAGTAAAGTCTGAGGCGGCTATAGCGAGAAGTTCTGTTCCACAAGGCACAGTACTCGCTCCCATTCTGTTCCTCATCCTCATATCTGACATAGACAAGGATGTCAGCCACAGCACCGTGTCTCCCTTTGCAGATGACACCCGAATCTGCATGACAGTGTCTTCCATTGCAGACACTGCAAGACTTCAGGCGGACATCAACCAAATCTTTAAATGGGCTTCAGAAAACAATATGAAAGTCAATGATGAGAAATTTAAATTACTCCGATATGGAAAACTTCATCGAAGCATAAAACAAATTCCAACCACACAATAGAGCGAAAAACTAATGTCAAAGACCTGGGAGTGATTATGTCAGAGGATCTCACCTTCAAGGACCATAACATTGTATCAATCGCATCTGCTAGAAAAATGACAGAATGGATAATGAGAACCTTCAGAACCAGGGATACCAAGCCTATGATGATCACTCTTCAGGTTGCTTGTTCTATCTAGGCTGGAATATTGCTGCACACTAACAGCACTTTTCAAGGCAGGTGAAATTGCAGACCTAGAAAATGTACAGAGAACCTTCACGGCGCCTATAACTGCGATAAAACACCTCAGTTACTGGGAGCGCTTGAAGTTCCTAAACCTGTACTCCCTAGAACGCAGGAGGGACAGATACATGATTATATACTGTTGGAAACTCCTAGAGGGATTAGTACCAAACTTGCACACGAAAATCAATCCCTACGAAAGCAAAAGACTTGGCAGACGATGCAACATTCCTCCCTGTGAAAAGCAGGGGTGCCACTAGCACGATAAGAGACAACACAATAAGTGTCAGGGGCCCAAGACCGTTCAACTGCCTTCCAGCATTACATCAGGGAGATTACCAATAGACCCCTGGCTGTCTTCAAGCAGGAACTGGACCGGCAACTAAACTTAGTACCTGACCAGCCGGGTTGTGGTTCGTACGTTGGATGACGTGCGGCCAGCAGTAACAGCCTGGTTGATCAGGCCCTGATCCACCATGAGGCCTGGTCATAGACCGGGCCGCGGGGGCGTTGACCCCTGGAACTCTTTCCAGGTATACTCCAGGTATGCTCCAGTGACATACCATTATACAGAAAGCCGCTTATTATGCAGAGCATTTCCTGCAAATTACTGCAGTTTTGTTCCAGGATGCATCCCATACCAGTCTACCAACACCCAGGTACCTATTTTACTGCTAGGTGAACATGGACACGTTCTAATGTTTCCACCCGAACCAGGGATCGAACCACCTCAGTGTGTGAGCTGAGTGGGTTAACAGTCGAGTTAGAACACCTGCTTCAAATCATGACCACTTGTGTGGTTCCCTCAATGCAAGACTCCCTGATAATGGCTGGTATAAGTGCATACTTGACAATTTTAATGAATACAACTGCCTCCCAGCATACATAAGGGGGATTACCAATAGACCCCTGACTGTCTTCAAGAAGGCACTGGACAGGCACCTAAAGTCAGTATCTGACCAGTCGAGCTGTGGTTCGTACGTCGGTTTACGTGTGGCCAGCAGTAACAGCATGGTTGATCAGACCCTGATCCACCACAAGGCCTGGTCACAGACCGGGCTGCGGGGGCGTTGACCCCCAAAACACCCTCATTTATATTTACATTAGGACGTGTTTCCTTAAGGCACCTGCTGTCCATGTTCACCTATCAGTAAAATAGGTACCTGGGTGTTAGTGGACTGGTGTGGGTCGCATCCTGGGACAAAATTGACCTGCCCTAAATACTCTGCATAACAAGGAGCTCTCTATATAGTAGTATGGCATTATTCATGAAGCTAATTTGCATGCCTGGGTGACCCACGCACAATGCGATACAGGCCATTCCCAAAATTTGCTTCTATGTGATAGGTAGACAGACTCCTATGATCACTTACAAATTTTCAACAGTCGTTTTTCCTACTTATTAGAGGATTGTTATATTTAATGGAGTATACTGATGCCATTTTGTCACTTTTAATACCAATATAGAATGGTATTATTTTACCTTGATGCTGGTGAGAGGCTCTTAATGCAAGGAATTGGATTTCTTATCTGAGTCGAATTCCAATGACTCCCACTCTACAGGCGCTATGTGACCCCCTACGGCTTTAGCGCCTTTATAAGGCAATGGTAAATCCGTGAAATGTTAAACAGTCTTAGGGGAATGAGAGGTGATTATGTTTGATCCGAGGAAGGGAAAGTAGCTATGAAACCTCAGATCAAGAGATCTTAGCCACTGAGGTTGAAGATCTTGTTGTGTTGGCTAATGTGGTTATAAGTCTATTTACTACACTATGGTCATTAAGGCTGCATGTCACTTGTTCACCACCAGTAAATAATACTTTAATACCCAAAATAGAGATTAATGTACACTCTGTGCATATACACTGAGATATACACCTCTCATTGTTTATACACAGAGATATATACTTTTAGGCATATATACCCTGATGTCGGTGCTGAGTGTTGTCAGTGGGAGGGAGGGTGAGGGCGTTCGAGTTGTGCACATGTGATTACCTATTTTACGAGATTACCTAATTTACGATGACCTATTTGTAGCTACAGGAGGAAGAGTTATGGTGGTGGTGTCATCAGTGTTGGCAGTGGTGTTGATGGCACTGGAGGTGTGCCCAGATGGGCTGGGTTGCCACACAGATGTGAGCGCTGGTGTCGCGCACTGGTCTGGTCCCCCCAGTGATCAATAGAGTGCTGTGGTGTGACGTGCCTCGCTATGTGCTGCTCCGGGTGCCCTCGGCCACCTAGGTGCTCACGCTAGGTGTGGTGAGGGTGTGCTAGGTGTGGTGAGGGTGTGCTAGGTGTGGTGAGGGTGTGATGTATGTGTGGTGAGAGGGAGGGAGGCCTGAAGGCCAAGAATGACACTGTCGGAGCTGGGTGTGTGTGTAACATCAGACACCAACGCTAAACGCACAGCAACCGAACCACTGCCACCCGTCCATACTCAGGTACGGTCACTCCTAAATACCAGGACACTCAGAGTATATATACACGCAGAGGTGTCTATTTTAATGTATATACACCAAGAGGTATCGACCTCTCAGCATATATACACATAGAGTTTATATTAATTACTGTTTTACCTATTAAAGTATTCTAAACTGGTGGTGTACAGGTGATGTGCAGCCTTAATGACCCTCGTGTAGTTGATAAGCTTTCAAAACCCCATTAACCAGCCAGGACATTATGTAAACATATGTTGTTTAAAAGGGCGGAAACCTGGAGGCTGCTGTATCACAAGTACGACAGGGGGATGCCAGAGGGTTTTCTAACCACTGACCGGGTTATGATTTGAGCAAAAGATACAACAGGACGACATTTTCCTTCTACATGGCAGCATTACCATCATGGGGGATGGGGTGCCATGATGCCAGTGAGGGACTCTTGATCCAGGGAACTACATCTACCTTTCATGTCCTTTCATCAAATCTAAATCCCTACCATTCAGTTTGATATATATTGGTGTAATAATAGTTCTAGGCCTTTCGTGTTGCAATCATTACATCTTCAGGAGCTTGCAATGTTGCAGAAATTACATTCTTTAACTTTGTGGTCAGAAGGCTCGGCGAACAACCGAAAGGTCCTGGGTTCGACTCTGTGGATACCTGAGTCTTATACGTAAGTTCCCTGATACCTGCTGCCCTGACACCTGCTGTCCCTATTCAGTAAATAGGTATCTCTTACGGCTTGCTACCAGGAAAAAGGTTCACTTGGTACCTACACTCTGAACAGAAAGGTATACCTGGAGTATACCTGGAATATACCTGGAATATACCTGGAGTATACCTGGAGTATACCTGGAGTATACCTGGAAAGGGTTTCGGGAATCAACGCCCCCGCGGCCCGGTCTGTGATCAGGCCTCATGGTCTTCGAACACAAAGGTACCTACACCTTCAATACAAAGGTATTTGCATCTTCGATACTAAGGTACCCACGCCTTCGATATAAAGATACCTACACCTTCAATACAAAGGTACTCACGCCTTCGATACAAAGGTACCTACAACTTTACTTCAGAGGTACCTACACCTTCGTTACAAAGGTATTTACACTTGATACAAAGGTACTTACACCACATTCGATACAAAGGTACCCACACCTTCGATACAAAGGTACCCACACCTTCGATGCAAAGGTACCCACACCTTCGATGCAAAGGTACCCACACCTTCGATGCAAAGGTACCCACACCTTCGATGCAAAGGTACCCACACCTTCGATGCAAAGGTACCCACACCTTCGATGCAAAGGTACCCACACCTTCGATGCAAAGGTACCCACACCTTCGATGCAAAGGTACCCACACCTTCGATGCAAAGGTACCCACACCTTCGATACAAGGGTTACCTGGAGTTGCCTGGAGAGAGTTCCGGGGGTCAACGCCCCCGCGGCCCGGTCTGTGACCAGGCCTCCTGGTGGATCAGAGCCTGATCAGCCAGGCTGTTGCTGCTGGCTGCACGCAAACCAACGTACGAGCCACAGCCCGGCTGATCCGGAACTGACTTTAGGTGCTTGTCCAGTGCCAGCTTGAAGACTGCCAGGGGTCTGTTGGTAATCCCCCTTATGTGTGCTGGGAGGCAGTTGAACAGTCTCGGGCCCCTGACACTTATTGTATTGTCTCTTAACGTGCTAGTGACACCCCTGCTTTTCATTGGGGGATGTTGCATCGTCTGCCAAGTCTTTTGCTTTCGTAGTGAGTGATTTTCGTGTGCAAGTTCGGTACTAGTCCCTCTAGGATTTTCCAGGTGTATATAATCATGTATCTCTCCCGCCTGCATTCCAGGGAATACAGGTTTAGGAACCTCAAGCGCTCCCAGTAATTGAGGTGTTTTATCTCCGTTATGCGCGCCGTGAAAGTTCTCTGTACATTTTCTAGGTCAGCAATTTCACCTGCCTTGAAAGGTGCTGTTAGTGTGCAGCAATATTCCAGCCTAGATAGAACAAGCTTCGATACAAAGGTACCAACATCTTCGATACAAATGTACCTACACCTTCAATACAAAGGTACTTACACATTCGATACAAAGGCACCTTCAATACGAAGGTGCCTTCAGATTAGTATAAAGATGAAGATTTATTTCTTCGTAAAGGTTACAGTGTGTAATTACAATTTTGGTTTGTTAAGTACAAAGAAAGTCACTGTTATGTTGAGGTGCAGAGGAACCTTGTGAGCAGAGGAACCTAGTGAGCAGAGGAACCTTGTGAGCAGAGGAACCTAGTGAGCAGAGGAACCTAGTGAGCAGAGAACCTAGTGAGCAGAGGAACCTAGTGAGCAGAGGAACCTAGTGAGCAGAGGAACCTAGTGAGCAGAGGAACTTGAGCAGAGGAACCTAGTGAGCAGAGGAACCTAGTGAGCAGAGGAACCTAGTGAGCAGAGGAACCTTGTGAGCAGAGGAACCTAGTGAGCAGAGGAACCTAGTGAGCAGAGGAACCTAGTGAGCAGAGGAACCTTGTGAGCAGAGGAACCTTGTGAGCAGAGGAACCTTGTGAGCAGAGGAACCTTGTGAGCAGAGGAACCTTGTGAGCAGAGGAACCTAGTGAGCAGAGGAACCTTGTGAGCAGAGGAACCTTGTGAGCAGAGGAACCTTGTGAGCAGAGGAACCTGTGAGCAGAGGAACCTTGTGAGCAGAGGAACCTAGTGAGCAGAGGAACCTTGTGAGCAGAGGAACCTTGTGAGCAGAGGAACCTAGTGAGCAGAGGAACCTAGTGAGCAGAGGAACCTTGTGAGCAGAGGAACCTAGTGAGCAGAGGAACCTTGTGAGCAGAGGAACCTAGTGAGCAGAGGAACCTTGTGAGCAGAGGAACCTTGTGAGCAGAGGAACCTTGTGAGCAGAGGAACCTTGTGAGCAGAGGAACCTTGTGAGCAGAGGAACCTAGTGAGCAGAGGAACCTAGTGAGCAGAGGAACCTTGTGAGCAGAGGAACCTAGTGAGCAGAGGAACCTTGTGAGCAGAGGAACCTAGTGAGCAGAGGAACCTGTGAGCAGAGGAACCTAGTGAGCAGAGGAACCTTGTGAGCAGAGGAACCTAGTGGAGGCATGAAGGAACCTAGTGAGCAGAGGAACCTAGTGAGCAGAGGAACCTTGTGAGCAGAGGAACCTGTGACAGTGGAGCAGAGGAACCTATGTGAGCAGAGGAACCTGTGAGCAGAGGACCTTAAGAATAGAGCAGAGGAACCTTGTGAGCAGAGGAACCTTGTGAGCAGAGGACCCTTGTGAGCAGAGGAACCCTCTTGGACTATTGTCAAGTCACAAGGCGAGAGAGTAAAAAAAAAAGCCAGTGTCCCAGGAACGCCAAAATATAGCCATTAGACTCCCAAATGCGGGTTGTTTAAGAATAAATATAAACCAGATCACAACACAATGTTCAAAACGTTCAGAATATTTTAACATGAGGGTTAAATTTTTGTACGACACTCGGTCATTTACTTCTGGGGGGAAAAACAAAACATGGAAAAACCCTTATGCTACAAATTGGCACAAAGCCTCCGTGTTGTGTTTTATGGTTAGAAATAACTTGCTTAGTTTATTCTGCAATGATAGTATTGTTAAACCGTGTTGTGTGGGTGTGTGTGAGTGTGGTGTGTGTTGTGTGGTGGTGTGAGCGTGTATGTGTGAAATATAAGCTTGCACTCTCATAATTCTGCTAAGAACTATGTGCCTGTTGACAGCTACGTGAATAGAGCCTTAGTAACCTTGCCCTTAGCCTTCACCTACCCGGGACTGAAACCGAGTCCTTTGGTTGTGAACCGAGAGCGCTGCCATCTGAGCCACAATCCACCTTTATTTCGGTCACCAGGGAGAGTTGACCACTTTAAAGATATATCAGAAACTTGTGTTTACGTCCAGACTGTCACCTCAGGAACGTAACACCAGAGACACGTACCTTACTATACTGGAAGTACTTCCCTTACTACAAGGAAAATTCCCAACAGAAGTTTCCAAGGGAAGTTCCTTTCCTGAGGGAAGTTCCTTTCCTGAGGGAAGTTCCTTTCCTGAGGGAAGTTCCTTTCCTGAGGGAAGTTCCTTTCATGAGGGAAGTTCCTTTTCTGAGGGAAGTTCCTTTCCTGAGGGAAGTTCCTTTCCTGAGGGAAGTTCCTTTCCTGAGGGAAGTTCCTTTCCTGAGGGAAGTTCCTTTCCTGAGGGAAGTTCCTTTCCCGAGGGAAGTTCCTTTTCTGAGGGAAGTTCCTTTTCTGAGGGAAGTTCCTTTCCTGAAGGAAGTTCCTTTCCCGAGGGAAGTTCCTTTTCTGAGGGAAGTTCCTTTCCTGAGGGAAGTTCCTTTCCTGAGGGAAGTTCCTTTCCTGAGGGAAGTTCCTTTCCTGAGGGAAGTTACTTTCCAGAAGGAAGTTCCTTTCCTGAGGGAAGTTCCTAGTTGTCTTTACTTTCTCAGATTACACTGAATCGCCTCTCGTTTCCTGGGAGTTGTTTCGTTATTTTCCTAATAATAATAATAATAATAATAATAATAATAATAATAATCCTAGGTAGTAGGTTGGTAGACAGCAATCACCCAGGGAGGTACTACCGTCCTGCCAAGTGAGTGTAAAACGGAAGCCTGTAATTGTTTTAAATGATGGTAGGATTGCTGGTGTCTATTTTTCTGTCTCATAAACATGCAAGATTTCAGGTAGTCTTGCTACTTCTACTTACACTTAGGTCACACTACACATACATGTACAAACATATATACACACACCCATCTGGGTTTTCTTCTATTTTCTTACTAGTTCTTGTTCTTGTTTATTCCCTCATACCTCCATGGGGAAGTGGAACAGAATTCTTCCTCCGTAAGCCATGTGTGTTGTAAGAGGCGACTAAAATGCCGGGAGCAAGGGGGTAGTAACCCCTTCTCCTGTATATATTACTAAATGTAAAAGGAGAAACTTTCGTTTTTCCTTTGGGCCACCCGCCTAGGTGGGATCCAGCCGGTGTGTTGAAAGAAAGAATAATAATAATAATGATAATAATAATAATAATAATAAACATGGAAATGAGAATGTTTTTGTAACAAGTCGCAGCAGACAACAACATAAGTGTCCCTTATACAGCAGTTGCGTGAGTGAATGTTCTTGTTAGTGGTACTCAGAAGATAAGAATAGCCTCCTCTTACCCTCCCTTTACCCCCCCCCCCAAACATGCACACATGCAATCATACACACGAACACGCACTCTCTGAGTGCGTGTTATTTGTGAACAAAGGTGGACCAGAGAGCTACCTATAAAACAACACAATGTTCACAACGTTCAACATATTTTAATGTGTGTATTTTTTTTTACAACGCTGGAGGGATACGGGGGGGATATGATAACGTCATATAAAATACCTAACACTTCCCCGTACAGTATTGAGATGAACTGACAAAGTGTATAGTGACAATGTTCCAGAGATGGAACACTGCAACAAGGACTCACAATTATAAGTTGAAGACTCAGATGAGTCAAACGGATGTTAGGAAGTATTTCTTCGGTCGTAAAGTTGTCAGGAAGTGGAATAGTCTGGAAAGTAACGTAGTAGAGGCAGGAACCATACATAGTTTCAAGACGAGGTATGATAAAGTTTATGGAGCAGGAAGAGAGAGGACCTATTAGCGATCAGTGAAGAGGGGCCAAGAGCTATGAATCGACCCCTGCAAGCACAAATAGGTGAGTACACACACAGGCAGGAGAGGGAGGGAATGAGGGAGGGAGAGAGGGAGAGAAGAGCAAGAGGAGAAGGGAGGAATAACATGGACGGCACTACAGTGGATAAAGGAATGCTTAAAAGAAAGAAAAACAAGTGTTTCTCTGAGAAGAGACATTAGAATGGGTGCATGTGACGAGTGGGGTTCCATAAGGATCAGTACTAATATCAGTCTAATATTATTTCTTATATAGGTGAACATGACAGAATGATAACCATCCCTGCTCGTAGATGTGAAAATAATGACAATACAAACAGGAGAGACCAGGAAAGACCACAAACTCACCTGGACAAGCTGCAGGTCGGGTCTGACAGGTGGCTACTGAAATTTAACCCCAGCAAGTTGGGGTGTCCTGACGATCTGTTGGAGTGTGAGCAGGGTAATATTTAGTGAAGGGATTCAGGGTAACCGGTTAGTTTCATATAGTCGGACTTGAGTCCTGGAAATGGGAAGTACAATGCCTGCACTTTAAAGGAGGGGTTTGGGATATTAGCAGTTTGGAGGGATATGTTGTGTATCTCTATACGTATATGCTTCTAAACTGTTGTGTTCTGAGCACCTCTGCAAAAAGCAGTGATAATGTGTGAGTGTGGTGAAAGTGTTGAATGATGATGAAAGTATTTTCTTTTTGGGGATTTTCTTTCTTTTTTTTGGGTCACCCTGCCTCGGTGGGAGACGCCGACTTGTATGAAAAAAAAAGTGCAAAGATAAAAAAAAACATTGGGGAAAGGGAAGAAGACCACAGACGGAGTACAGGCTCGGGGAAGGGAGGGTTTGGGGCAAAGGCTATAAACTTAATTCAGAGAGTATTGACCTGGCAGCGGAGGCGTTGACCCCCGGAACACCCTGAAGGTGTACTCCAGCTATGACAGAACAGCCACTCATTCCTCCCTCCCCTTTTTATTTCACATCTAATGTGAAGATATCACAAACGTTACTAAGGAAGATTTGAGACAATACGTAGAGCTGTGTTAAGCTCTATCAGGACCTGGGGGGTGAGCAGTGTACGAGCATATCGCCTGAGGCGCACACCAAACTAATATCTGCAGCAACAAATGAGCGTCTAACAAGGAGTCATTCACGACACTTGATGCGACGCATGTCAGGCCCATACTGGAGTATGCACCACCAGTGTGGAACCCACAATTAGCCAAACATATCAATAAACTGGAGAAAGTGCAGAGATTTGCAACGTGATTAGTCCCATAGCTTAAGGGGTGCACCCTTATATGAGAGATTAAAGGAGCTATACCTAGTGAAAATAGAAGAAAAAGGAATAGAGGGGATAGATAACGTACCGGATAATGTGAGGGATTCATAGGGTGGGCTGGGACAGATCGTTCTAGAGGCGGGAAACAGGTACACAAGGGCACATCTTGAAGTTGAAAAGATAGGCGAGTCGCGGGAACATTAATTATTTCTTCAGCCTTAAATTGGTCAGGAAATGGCGCGATGTAGACTGTGGAAGCAGGATCCATACACAGCTTTAAGAAGAGGCAAAATAAGGAAGTCGGGACAGAGTTTGAACCTAGGAGTAACCAGAGAAAAGACGGGACCAGGAGCTAAAACTCGGCCCCCAGCAACCACATATAAGTAAATACACAGATGCGAGTACACACACACACACACACACACAAACACTTCTGATTACCTCCCATTCTCTAGGCACTGTGTAACCCATACTGATTTAGCGCTTCCCTGAATATTATTAAATAAAAGGTAGCATCGAACTGCGTCTGAAAGTGACTTAATTTCTGCCCGAAGTTGATAAGACACGTGTGTAATACTTGGGTGTCTCTACTGCGGAGACGTTTCACCCACCAGTGACCTCATCAGTCTAATATTGAGCATAATACTGGAGACGATAGAAGACGTGAAGTGGCTGTCTGAGGTGATCAGTCCCTCAGTCTCGATGAATCAAGGCTGAGGGACTGATCCCCCAAACTACTACTAGTACTACCCGTCTCCAGTATTCTTCTTTGCCACTACTGGGTAAAACGTCTCCACAAAAAAAATACCCGAGTGGTGCACATGTGTCTGAGTCGTCTACCAAAGACTTCTCATTTTCACGTTTAAATCCAAAACACATGAACGTCATTATAACATAAACAAATATTACCATAATAAACAGTATCAACAAAATATTATGATCTGTCTTACATACTTTGTAGAGCAGAGGTTGACAACCTTGTTCAAAATGGTGCCAAGTACCGACAAGTTGAAGATTAAGGGGCACGTCAGTTCCCATGTCTTCAAATATGATATTTTTCAACTATAATCTACCTCGTCTATAATTACAGTCGCATTTCCTTTGTTTCGTAAGGTGAAGTCTGGGATGTCTCCTTAATTCATGGTATAACTTAACAAATCTTTGAGGACAATTGTGTTGCAAGTAAGTAAGTTTATTCAGGTATACACAAATACAGTTACATAGAATTATCATACATAGCAGCATATGTGTAGAGAACCTGGGATAACCCAAAAAAGTCAGTCAGAGTGACTTATTTCCATTGAGGTCTGAGCACTGCAACACAATTGTCCTCAAATATTTGTTATGCCATGAATTAAGGACGGATCCTCTACTTATAGGGATGCAGAAGGCCTGAGCTTGATACCATCTGCAGCTCACAAGACTGCCATCCCCACGAGCCCCTTTGGGGCGGGGCAGATGGCAGACCAGAGGCCTAGCTTCTCCCTACGAGCCCCGTGAGGGCGGGGAATGTGGCTAGGCCTGGGGACAGTTGGTCCCAAAGATGAGGGGGTAATTGTACCTCCTCCCATGGGAGACTTAAGTCTCGAGACACTCCCCAGATAGGGAGCCAAGGCCGGGTCACCACTACTTGGAAAAGACCCGGGCCGGGAGAATACCGGCGAATAAAAAAAAAAAAAAGATCCTTTACTTCACCTTACGAAAGCAGATAAAGCAAATGTGATAGTAATTATAGACGAGGTAGATTATAGGGGAAAAATAAACATGATATAAGTCTCATCTTAACAGTACTAAGGTATATCTCGTACCTGCTTGACAGCAGACGTTGCAGAACTTTGCTTCTTCAGATACAGAGGGAACAGTAGTAGTGGAATCGAGATGAAGATCTGCCATACAGAATGGAAGATGTCCTGCTGTACCAAGGTGCTGTTGTGCGGTATATTTAAGGATACAGCAGCTGTTTCCCCTGTGTCTTAATCTTCAACTTGTTCAGCCTAGGGGCCATGGCCCATGGCTGTCATCGCATGACGGGCCACACCTATCGTCATAATTAATAGAGATAATAATACATAGTAAGCTTCAACATATATTTAACATCATTTGACTAAGGGGCCCGTGGGCAGGATTCGGCCCACGGGCCCCTAGGTTAAATGATGTTAAATATATGTCAGAGTTTAGCATGTATTATTAACTATATTAACTATGGCGATAGGTGTGGCCCGTCATGCGCTGACAGACATGGGCCATGGCCCCTAGACGGAACAAGGGTGCCGACCCCAGTAACCTAGACCTTGCTAGTTCCACACTGAACCTAGAACCTAAATCTCCAGCAAATTACACACCTCGAGTCACATTATCAGAAACCCAGTTTTAGAAAACCAAATTAAACCTTTTTCATGAACATTCTAGGTAATACATTAGTACTGTAATCACGAGGAAACCTGAATACATCAATACACTACTGTATTTATCTGCAACAAAATACAGGGAGTAAAATACTGTGGTTTAAATAATTACACGAACATCAGTGCTTAGTGGGGTTCGAATCTTTATTTCCCCCCCCCCCAAAAAAAAAGGCTTATACTGGTTATAAAGACAGTTCCCCTGACCCTCAAAAAGGCTTATATTGATTACAAAAACAGTCCCCCTCCCCCCCCTAAAAAAAATGACGAATTGGAGACTAAACAAGCAGCTTCCGTATTACGCAGCGCAATCCGGATATACCGATCTTAGAATTACTTAACAACGCAAAGTTCAAGTGGGACAACTTACATGTGCAGTTAAGTATATGTTAATGTGAAGGGTCTGGTTATTATATTATTGGGTGACTAACATGCAGTGATGATTATTATGTTAAAATCATTCAACGTAATAATCGACCAATAATCGATCAATGGAATGGTCATTTAACGCATTAATCAAACAGTGGAATAATTCAACACAATAACTGCTCAACGCAGCAGTTCACCAGTTCAGTCGATCAACGCAATGATTGATCAGTGAAATAAACATTCAACACAGTCATTGATCAATGAAATAATCAACGCAATAATTGATCTGTGTCTTTATATTGTAGCCAGTACCTTTGTCTTGTAGCCAGTACCTTTGTCTTGTAGCCAGTACCTTTGTCTTGTAGCCAGTACCTTTGTTTTGTAGCCAGTACCTTTGTCTTGTAGCCAGGGCTTTTGTCTTGTAGCCAGTACCTTTGTCTTGTAGCCAGTGCCTTTGTCTTGTAGCCAGTGTCTTTGTCTTGTAGCCAGTGCCTTTATCTTGTAGCCAGTGCCTTTGTCTTGTAGCCAGTGTCTTTGTCTTGTAGCCAGTGCCTTTATCTTGTAGCCAGTGCCTTTATCTTGTAGCCAGTGCCTTTGTCTTGTAGCCAGTGTCTTTGTCTTGTAGCCAGTGCGTTTATCTTGTAGCCAGTGCCTTTATCTTGTAGCCAGTACCTTTGTCTTGTAGCCAGTACCTTTGTCTTGTAGCCAGTACCTTTGCCTTGTAGCCAGTACCTTTGTTTTGTAGCCAGTACCTTTGTCTTGTAGCCAGGGCTTTGTCTTGTAGCAGTACCTTTGTCTTGTAGCCAGTGCCTTTGTCTTGTAGCCAGTGTCTTTGTCTTGTAGCCAGTGCCTTTATCTTGTAGCCAGTGCCTTTGTCTTGTAGCCAGTGCCTTTATCTTGTAGCCAGTGCCTTTGTCTTGTAGCCAGTGCCTTTGTCTTGTAGCCAGTGCCTTTGTCTTGTAGCCAGTGCCTTTGTCTTGTAGCCAGTGCCTTTGTCTTGTAGCTAGTGCCTTTGTCTTGTAGCAGTGCCTTTGTCTTGTAGCCAGTGCCTATGTCTTGTAGCCAGTACCTTTGTTTTGTAGCCAGTGCCTTTGTCTTGTAGCCAGTACCTTTGTTTTGTAGCCAGTACCTTTGTTTTGTAGCCAGTGCCTTTGTCTTGTAGCCAGTACCTTTGTTTTGTAGCCAGTACCTTTGTCTTGTAGCCAGTGCCCTTGTCTTGTAGCCAGTACCTTTGTCTTGTAGCCAGTACCATTGTCTTGTAGCCAGTACCTTTGTCTTGTAGCCAGTACCTTTGTTTTGTAGCCAGTACCTTTGTCTTGTAGCCAGTGAGTTTGTCTTGTAGCCAGTACCTTTGTTTTGTAGCCAGTACCTTTGTCTTGTAGCCAGTACCTTTGTCTTGTAGCCAGTACCTTTGTTTTGTAGCCAGTACCTTTGTCTTGTAGCCAGTACCTTTGTCTTGTAGCCAGTACCTTTGTTTTGTAGCCAGTACCTTTGTCTTGTAGCCAGTACCTTTGTCTTGTAGCCAGTGAATTTGTCTTGTAGCCAGTACCTTTGTTTTGTAGCCAGTGCCTTTGTCTTGTAGCCAGTACCATTGTCTTGTAGCCAGTACCTTTGTCTTGTAGCCAGTACTTTGTTTTGTAGCCAGTGCCTTTATCTTGAAGCCAGTGAATTTGTCTTGTAGCCAGTGCCTTTGTCTTGTAGCCAGTGCCTTTGTCTTGTAGCTAGTGCCTTTGTCTTGTAGCCAGTACCTTTGTCTTGTAGCCAGTACCTTTGTTTTGTAGCCAGTACCTTTGTCTTGTAGCCAGGGCTTTTGTCTTGTAGCCAGTACCTTTGTCTTGTAGCCAGTGCCTTTGTCTTGTAGCCAGTGTCTTTGTCTTGTAGCCAGTGCCTTTATCTTGTAGCCAGTGCCTTTGTCTTGTAGCCAGTGTCTTTGTCTTGTAGCCAGTGCCTTTATCTTGTAGCCAGTGCCTTTATCTTGTAGCCAGTGCCTTTGTCTTGTAGCCAGTGTCTTTGTCTTGTAGCCAGTGCCTTTATCTTGTAGCCAGTGCCTTTATCTTGTAGCCAGTACCTTTGTCTTGTAGCCAGTACCTTTGTCTTGTAGCCAGTACCTTTGTCTTGTAGCCAGTACCTTTGTTTTGTAGCCAGTACCTTTGTCTTGTAGCCAGGGCTTTTGTCTTGTAGCCAGTACCTTTGTCTTGTAGCCAGTGCCTTTGTCTTGTAGCCAGTGTCTTTGTCTTGTAGCCAGTGCCTTTATCTTGTAGCCAGTGCCTTTGTCTTGTAGCCAGTGCCTTTATCTTGTAGCCAGTGCCTTTGTCTTGTAGCCAGTGCCTTTGTCTTGTAGCCAGTGCCTTTGTCTTGTAGCCAGTGCCTTTGTCTTGTAGCTAGTGCCTTTGTCTTGTAGCCAGTGCCTTTGTCTTGTAGCCAGTGCCTATGTCTTGTAGCCAGTACCTTTGTTTTGTAGCCAGTGCCTTTGTCTTGTAGCCAGTACCTTTGTTTTGTAGCCAGTACCTTTGTTTTGTAGCCAGTGCCTTTGTCTTGTAGCCAGTACCTTTGTTTTGTAGCCAGTACCTTTGTCTTGTAGCCAGTGCCCTTGTCTTGTAGCCAGTACCTTTGTCTTGTAGCCAGTACCTTTGTCTTGTAGCCAGTACCTTTGTCTTGTAGCCAGTACTTTTGTTTTGTAGCCAGTACCTTTGTCTTGTAGCCAGTGAATTTGTCTTGTAGCCAGTACCTTTGTTTTGTAGCCAGTACCTTTGTCTTGTAGCCAGTACCTTTGTCTTGTAGCCAGTACCTTTGTTTTGTAGCCAGTACCTTTGTCTTGTAGCCAGTACCTTTGTCTTGTAGCCAGTACCTTTGTTTTGTAGCCAGTACCTTTGTCTTGTAGGCAGTACCTTTGTCTTGTAGCCAGTGAATTTGTCTTGTAGCCAGTACCTTTGTTTTGTAGCCAGTGCCTTTGTCTTGTAGCCAGTACCATTGTCTTGTAGCCAGTACCTTTGTCTTGTAGCCAGTACCTTTGTTTTGTAGCCAGTGCCTTTATCTTGAAGCCAGTGAATTTGTCTTGTAGCCAGTGCCTTTGTCTTGTAGCCAGTGCCTTTGTCTTGTAGCTAGTGCCTTTGTCTTGTAGCCAGTACCTTTGTTTTGTAGCCAGTACCTTTGTCTTGTAGCCAGGGCTTTTGTCTTGTAGCCAGTACCTTTGTCTTGTAGCCAGTGCCTTTGTCTTGTAGCCAGTGTCTTTGTCTTGTAGCCAGTGCCTTTATCTTGTAGCCAGTGCCTTTGTCTTGTAGCCAGTGTCTTTGTCTTGTAGCCAGTGCCTTTATCTTGTAGCCAGTGCCTTTATCTTGTAGCCAGTGCCTTTGTCTTGTAGCCAGTGTCTTTGTCTTGTAGCCAGTGCCTTTATCTTGTAGCCAGTGCCTTTATCTTGTAGCCAGTACCTTTGTCTTGTAGCCAGTACCTTTGTCTTGTAGCCAGTACCTTTGTCTTGTAGCCAGTACCTTTGTTTTGTAGCCAGTACCTTTGTCTTGTAGCAGGGCTTTTGTCTTGTATCCAGTACCTTTGTCTTGTAGCCAGTGCCTTTGTCTTGTAGCCAGTGTCTTTGTCTTGTAGCCAGTGCCTTTATCTTGTAGCCAGTGCCTTTGTCTTGTAGCCAGTGCCTTTATCTTGTAGCCAGTGCCTTTGTCTTGTAGCCAGTGCCTTTGTCTTGTAGCCAGTGCCTTTGTCTTGTAGCCAGTGCCTTTGTCTTGTAGCCAGTGCCTTTGTCTTGTAGCTAGTGCCTTTGTCTTGTAGCCAGTGCCTTTGTCTTGTAGCCAGTGCCTATGTCTTGTAGCCAGTACCTTTGTTTTGTAGCCAGTGCCTTTGTCTTGTAGCCAGTACCTTTGTTTGTAGCCAGTACCTTTGTTTTGTAGCCAGTGCCTTTGTCTTGTAGCCAGTACCTTTGTTTTGTAGCCAGTACCTTTGTCTTGTAGCCAGTGCCCTTGTCTTGTAGCCAGTACCTTTGTCTTGTAGCCAGTACCTTTGTCTTGTAGCCAGTACCTTTGTCTTGTAGCCAGTACTTTTGTTTTGTAGCCAGTACCTTTGTCTTGTAGCCAGTGAATTTGTCTTGTAGCCAGTACCTTTGTTTTGTAGCCAGTACCTTTGTCTTGTAGCCAGTACCTTTGTCTTGTAGCCAGTACCTTTGTTTTGTAGCCAGTACCTTTGTCTTGTAGCCAGTACCTTTGTCTTGTAGCCAGTACCTTTGTTTTGTAGCCAGTACCTTTGTCTTGTAGCCAGTACCTTTGTCTTGTAGCCAGTGAATTTGTCTTGTAGCCAGTACCTTTGTTTTGTAGCCAGTGCCTTTGTCTTGTAGCCAGTACCATTGTCTTGTAGCCAGTACCTTTGTCTTGTAGCCAGTACCTTTGTTTTGTAGCCAGTGCCTTTATCTTGAAGCCAGTGAATTTGTCTTGTAGCCAGTGCCTTTGTCTTGTAGCCAGTGCCTTTGTCTTGTAGCTAGTGCCTTTGTCTTGTAGAGAGTACCTTTGTCTTGTAGCCAGTGTCTTTGTCTTGTAGCCAGTGCCTTTGTCTTGTAGCCAGTGCCTTTGTCTTGTAGAGAGTACCTTTGTCTTGTAGCCAGTGTCTTTGTCTTGTAGCCAGTGCCTTTGTCTTGTAGAGAGTACCTTTGTCTTGTAGCCAGTGTCTTTGTCTTGTAGCCAGTGCCTTTGTCTTGTAGCCAGTGAATTTGTCTTGTAGCCAGTACCTTTGTCTTGTAGCCAGTGTCTTTGTCTTGTAGCCAGTGCCTTTGTCTTGTAGCCAGTGAATTTGTCTTGTAGCTAGTGCCTTTGTCTTGTAGCCAGTGCCTTTGTCTTGTAGCCAGTGCCTTTGTCTTGTAGCCAGTGCCTTTGTCTTGTAGAGAGTACCTTTGTCTTGTAGCCAGTGTCTTTGTCTTGTAGCCAGTGCCTTTGTCTTGTAGCCAGTGCCTTTGTCTTGTAGCCAGTGTCTTTGTCTTGTAGCCAGTGCCTTTGTCTTGTAGCCAGTGCCTTTGTCTTGTAGCCAGTGCCTTTGTCTTGTAGCCAGTGCCTTTGTCTTGTAGCCAGTGCCTTTGTCTTGTGGCCAGTGCCTTTGTCTTGTAGCCAGTGCCTTTGTCTTGTAGCCAGTGCCTTTGTCTTGTAGAGAGTACCTTTGTCTTGTAGCCAGTGCCTTTGTCTTGTAGCCAGTGCCTTTGTCTTGTAGAGAGTACCTTTGTCTTGTAGCCAGTGCCTTTGTCTTGTAGCCAGTGAATTTGTCTTGTAGCCAGTACCTTTGTCTTGTAGCCAGTGTCTTTGTCTTGTAGCCAGTGCCTTTATCTTGTAGCCAGTGCCTTTGTCTTGTAGCCAGTGAATTTGTCTTGTAGCCAGTGCCTTTGTCTTGTAGCCAGTGCCTTTGTCTTGTAGCCAGTGTCTTTGTCTTGTATCCAGTGTCTTTGTCTTGTAGCCAGTGCCTTTGTCTTGTAGCCAGTGCCTTTGTCTTGTAGCCAGTGCCTTTTTCTTGTAGCCAGTGCTTTTGTCTTTTAGCCAGTGTCTTTGTCTTGTAGAGAGTGAATTTGTCTTGTAGCCAGTGTCTTTGTCTTGTAGCCAGTGCCTTTGTCTTGTAGCCAGTGCTTTTGTCTTGTAGCCAGTGAATTTGTCTTGTAGCCAGTGCCTTTGTCTTGTAGCCAGCGCCTTTGTCTTTTAGCCAGTGTCTTTGTCTTGTAGTCAGCGCCTTTGTCTTTTAGCCA
>NC_069468.1:22955718-22986803 GCF_026875155.1 Cherax quadricarinatus
GCCCTGGGGCAGAGTGCATGGGCATGTCATTTATCGCCTGTTCGAAGTCATTTGGCGTCAGGATAACATCGGATAGGTTTGTTTTAACCAAATTTTGTGGCTCTCTCATAAAAAATTCATTTTGATCTTCGACTCTCAGTCTGGTTAGCGGCTTGCTAAAAACTGAGTCATATTGGGACTCGAGTAGCTCACTCATTTCCTTGCTGTCATCTGTGTAGGACCCATCTTGTTTAAGTAGGGGCACATATCACATTTGTATGTCTTAAGTACCGTCTGGTACATTAACATTTAATAATACAAATATATACAAGTAAGTTTGAGTGTATGTGTGTAAGTGCTCTAAGTAGTTCGCTGTGTCTCAAAGCTCGGCTAGACTTAACCAGTGACTGACAAAGTCCTCACATAAGCTAACTTCTTGACCAACCTGGCAATCAGAACAGCTTGCTTAAACAAAAAACCGACTGATAGTCTAACAGCAATATAACAAGCAACTGCGACACAGAATCAGGAACAAGGAGATAATATAACAACACTAAGTAGGGACCATCTGCAGATCCTCCACAAAAGTCACAAAACTCCCATACTACTGAATCTAAGTTCAGCATAAGAAAATCCCCGACTGTGACAGTACACAGATACCAGTACAAATTAGGTCAGAAGCTACAGCTCAGGACCTGAGTTTCTCAGAGTGTCTATGTGACACACAACCTCAGTACAACGTCCAAAATCACTAAGTCTAGGCAATGTTATGTAAAGAGAGTTACACAGAACCAACAACAAGAAAGCGACAGAGACGCTCTTCCAACAAGGGCCAGCAAGGGAGAGGAATGTGAGGCTTATTGTCAGGAGAGCATCCAAGCGACAAGAGTGTGAGCAGCTCAGACTGACTACTCCAGGCGAGATGTGAACACCCCCCTGATCACGTGATAGCTCCGTGCTGCTGCTGCCCAGCAACACAGAGAAGCCGGCAGGGAAACGAGCAACGAGCGATAATTACAGTTAGACAATCAAGACGTTGAACTATGAACACTAATATATATTATATTATATATATATATATAATATATATATATATATATTAATATATATAAATATTTAAATATATATATATATAATATAAATGTTACATCCTACCTAGTAATATAACTAAGTTAAATAATAATATAAAGCAATATATTTACGATTTAGCTGTTATCGCAAATATAAGCAATATAAAATTATATGAAAAGGTAATATACATTATATACATTGTGACCCATTCAGGGGTCGCAATAGTGTGTGTGTGTGTGTGTGTGTGTGTGTGTGTGTGTGTGACGGGGGGGGATTCAGGAACCGGAAAGAGTGATCATTCTGACAACAGATTTCTGTTGAACAACGGATGGTTTAGGATGATTTCCTGTTGTGGGTCTCCAAGCACAGACATCGTAAGTGTGGCACAGATCAAAGAGTAGCACACAGTAGGTAATGATGTTCGAGGTACATTCTAACATATCTCTGACGCCATGATCAATACTTTTGAGGGTGAGGGACTTTGTATACGTGTTGAATTTTAAGTTCCTGTTCCTGTTCTGGTGTTTTATCCACCTTGTTTTCAAATGGACATTTTTGTAAGTGTTGAGTTTTAGTTTGTTAATTTTGGTTTAGTTAGGTAACTCTCCGAGCTTGTTAGCCATGTTGTTCAGTTGAACATGATGTGGCGCAGTAATGTTCAGAAAAGTTGTCATCTGCAAACAGAATTGGTTAAGGTTACTGAGAGGCAGCAGGAAGGTCACTGAGAGGCAGCAGGAAGGTCACTGAGAGGCAGCAGGAAGGTCACTGAGAGGCAGCAGGAAGGTTACTGAGAGCAGCAGAAGGTCACTGAGAGGCACAGGAAGGTCACTGAGAGGCGCAGAGGAATCACTGAGAGGCAGCAGGAAGTTACTGAGAGGCAGCAGGAAGGTCACTGAGAGGCAGCAGGAAGTTACTGAGAGCAGCAGGAAGGTCACTGAGAGGCAGCAGGAAGGTTACTGAGAGGCAGCAGGAAGGTCACTGAGAGGCAGCAGGAAGGTCACTGAGAGGCAGCAGGAAGGTCACTGAGAGGCACAGGAAGGTTACTGAGAGGCATGCAGGAAGGTCACTGAGAGGCAGCAGGAAGGTTACTGAGAGGCAGCAGGAAGGTTACTGAGAGGCAGCAGGAAGGTCACTGAGAGGCAGCAGGAAGGTCACTGAGAGGCAGCAGGAAGGTCACTGAGAGGCAGCAGGAAGGTTACTAGTAGGCAGCAGAAGGTCACTGAGAGGCAGCAGGAAGGTCACTGAGAGGCAGCAGGAAGGTCACTGAGAGGCAGCAGATAGGTTACTGAGAGGCAGCAGGAGGTCACTGAGAGGCAGCAGGAAGGTTACTGAGAGGCAGCAGGAAGGTCACTGAGAGGCAGCAGGAAGGTTACTGAGAGCAGCAGGAAGGTCACTGAGAGGCAGCAGGAAGGTCACTGAGAGGCAGCAGGAAGGTCACTGAGAGGCAGCAGGAAGGTCACTGAGAGGGCAGCAGGAAGGTTACTGAGAGGCAGCAGGAAGGTCACTGAGAGGCAGCAGAAGGTTACTGAGAGGCAGCAGGAAGGTTACTGAGAGGCAGCAGGAAGGTTACTGAGAGGCAGCAGGAAGGTCACTGAGAGGCAGCAGGAAGGTCACTGAGAGGCAGCAGAAGGTCACTGAGAGGCAGCAGGAAGGTCACTGAGAGGCAGCAGGAAGGTCACTGAGAGGCAGCAGGAAGGTCACTGAGAGGCAGCAGGAAGGTCACTGAGAGGCAGCAGGAAGGTCACTGAGAGGCAGCAGGAAGGTCACTGAGAGGCAAGAGGAAGGTCACTGAGAGGCAGCAGGAAGGTCACTGAGAGGCAGCAGGAAGGTTACTGAGAGGCAGCAGGAAGGTCACTGAGAGGCAGCAGGAAGGTCACTGAGAGGCAGCAGGAAGGTCACTGAGAGGCAGCAGGAAGGTCACTGAGAGGCAGCAGGAAGGTACTGAGAGGCAGCAGGAAGGTTACTGAGAGGCAGCAGGAAGGTCACTGAGAGGCAGCAGGAAGGTTACTGAGAGGCAGCAGGAAGGTCACTGAGAGGCAGCAGGAAGGTCACTGAGAGGCAGCAGGAAGGTCACTGAGAGGCAGCAGGAAGGTCACTGAGAGGCAGCAGGAAGGTTACTGAGAGGCAGCAGGAAGGTCACTGAGAGGCAGCAGGAAGGTTACTGAGAGGCAGCAGGAAGGTTACTGAGAGGCAGCAGGAAGGTTACTGAGAGGCAGCAGGAAGGTCACTGAGAGGCAGCAGGAAGGTCACTGAGAGGCAGCAGGAAGGTCACTGAGAGGCAGCAGGAAGGTCACTGAGAGGCAGCAGGAAGGTCACTGAGAGGCAGCAGGAAGGTCACTGAGAGGCAGCAGGAAGGTCACTGAGAGGCAGCAGGAAGGTCACTGAGAGGCAGCAGGAAGGTCACTGAGAGGCAAGAGGAAGGTCACTGAGAGGCAGCAGGAAGGTCACTGACAGACAGCAGGAAGGTCACTGAGAGGCAGCAGGAAGGTCACTGAGAGGCAGCAGGAAGGTCACTGAGAGGCAGCAGGAAGGTCACTGAGAGGCAGCAGGAAGGTCACTGAGAGGCAGCAGGAAGGTTACTGAGAGGCAGCAGGAAGGTTACTGAGAGGCAGCAGGAAGGTCACTGAGAGGCAGCAGGAAGGTCACTGAGAGGCAGCAGGAAGGTCACTGATAGGCAGCAGGAAGGTCACTGAGAGGCAGCAGGAAGGTCACTGAGAGGCAGCAGGAAGGTCACTGAGAGGCAGCAGGAAGGTCACTGAGAGGCAGCAGGAAGGTTACTGAGAGGCAGCAGGAAGGTCACTGAGAGGCAGCAGGAAGGTCACTGATAGGCAGCAGGAAGGTCACTGAGAGGCAGCAGGAAGGTCACTGAGAGGCAGCAGGAAGGTCACGAAGGCAGCAGGAAGGTCACTGAGAGGCAGCAGGAAGGTTACTGAGAGGCAGCAGGAAGGTCACTGAGAGGCAGCAGGAAGGTCACTGAGAGGCAGCAGGAAGGTCACTGAGAGGCAGCAGGAAGGTCACTGATAGGCAGCAGGAAGGTCACTGAGAGGCAGCAGGAAGGTCACTGAGAGGCAGCAGGAAGGTCACTGAGAGGCAGCAGGAAGGTCACTGAGAGGCAGCAGGAAGGTTACTGAGAGGCAGCAGGAAGGTCACTGAGAGGCAGCAGGAAGGTTACTGAGAGGCAGCAGGAAGGTCACTGAGAGGCAGCAGGAAGGTTACTGAGAGGCAGCAGGAAGGTCACTGATATAGATGAAGAATATCAGAAGGCCCAGGACACCTCCCTGAGACACCCCTATCTTAAATTGTGACCCAGTGGAAATAAATCACTCTGTCTTATTTTTTGGGGGGTTATCCTAGGTAATTTACACATATCTTACTAAGCAAAACAATCGCAAACAAGCGGTTTATACAATGCAGAACAAGAGACGTGATTATTAATCACCGTGATTAAATTTTAGTTAAAGGTACACATGAATACAGTTACACAAGTTATCATACATAGTAACATACGCAGAACAAGCCACATGAGGATGGAAATCTTTAGCTCAAGATCTTTCGCACTCTCGTTCGTCGTCAGGAGCTATGTAATGCTGCAACACAGCAACAGGTAGGTGGCAGTGGCAGCCCATATCACTCTATGATATGAGCTGCCACTGGTACCTTCTGATTTGTCTCAGAGAATTTCCCCTTCCACCTGTTGCTGTTATACATTACATAGCTCCTGACGACGCACGAGAGTGTGAAAGATCTTGAGCTAAAGCTTTCCATCCTTTTGTGGCTTGTTCTGCGTATGTTATTATGTATGGCAACTTGTGTAACTGTATTCTTGTGTACTTTTAACTAAAACTTAATCACGGTGATTGATGGTCACGTGATGTCTATCGCCGAGATGAGGCTGGGAAGAATTAAATCATTTGAAATATTCGATTTACCTTAATTTACAAAAAAAAAAAAAAAAATGCGATTTTTTTCGAGCATACCTGGAGTATACTTAAAGAGGGTTTCGGGGGTCAACGCCCCCGCGGCCCGGTCTCAGACCAGGCTTCGTGGTGGATCAGGGTTTCATCAACCAGGTTGTTACTGCTGGCCGCACACAAGCTGACGTACGAGCCACAGCCCGGTTGGTCAGGTACTGACTTTAGGTGCCTGTCTAGTGCCTGCTTGAAGACAGTCAGGGGTCTATTGGTAATCCCCCTTATGTATGCTGGGAGGCAGTTGAACAGTCTTAGGCCCCTGACACTTATTGTGTTGTCTCTTATCGTGCTAGTGGCACCCCTGCTTTTCATTGGGGGAATGTTGCACCGTCTAACGAGTCTTTCGCTTTCATAGGGAGTGATTTTCGTGTGCAAGTTTGGTAGTAATCCCTCTAGGATTTTCTAAGTGTATATTATCATATATCTTTCTCGCCTGCATTCCAGGGAATACAAATCAAGGGACTTCATCTGTTCCCAGTAATTTAAATGCTTTATCGTACTTATGTGTGCCGTGAAAGTTCTTTGTACACTCTCCGGGTCGGTAATTTCGCCTGCCTTGAAGGGGGCAGTTAGTGTACAGCAGTATTTCAGCCTAGAGATAACAAGTGATATGAAAAGAATCATCATGGGCTTGGCGCCCCTAGTTTTGAAGGTTCCCATTATCCAGTCTATCATTTTTCTAGCAGATGCGGTAGATTCATTGTGGTCTTTGAAGGTGAGATCGTCTGACATTATTACTCCCAGGTCCTCCACATTACTTCTTCGCTCTATTGTATGGTTAGAATTTGTTGTATATCCTGATACAGTTTAAATTTTCTTAAGTTTTCCATATCTGAGTAGTTGAAATTTCTCGTCATGGAACTTCATACTGTTTTGAGTGGCCCATTTGAAGATTTGGCTGATGTCCTCTTGGAGTCTTGTGGTGTCTTCGATGGAGGTCACTGTCATGGCAATTCGGGTGTTATCTGCAAAGGAAAACACGGCTTACATCTCCGTCTATGCCAGATATGAGGATGAGGAATAGGATGGGAGCAAGTACTGTGCCTTGTGGAACAGAGCTTTTTACTGTGTTTTATTTGTTAGGAAGTTATAGATTCATCTATCAACTTTTTCTGTTATATTATTTCCTTTATCACGCATTTTGTGCGCTATTACACCATGGTCACACTTGTTGAAGACTTTTGCAAAGTCTGTGTATACTACATCTGTATCTTGTTGATCCTCTACAGCAGTGGTTCCCAAACTTTTTCAGCTTGTTACCCAATTTAACATGCCACATAAAGCATGTTACCCCTTTCACAAAATGTTGTTATTATTGATATATATGGCTAAATTAAAACACTTGAGATATTTTCTTTTATTTATTGTATTTGAACATTGTGCATCTCTAATGACTATTACCAAAGATGTCAAGAACATCAGTGGGATGGATGGAGTTGCATACTTGAAGCTAGTTTAGGAATTCTTGGCTTCATACCAGCTTATGTCCTACCTCGGCTGATGCTCACAGATAAACTGACAGTGTGAAATAGAGGCAGCCTCAGGAAGTGAGTGACGCGTACTGGACAGGTCGATCTGGGCTACTGAGTGACTTTTGTCCTGAAGCATACTTGTCAAAATACTTTTGGGTTTCCACACACTTAGCTATATATTTCTTCTTTTCTAATACTGTATATTAGTTTTTGATGTTTATTGTTATTTGGTTTAACTTTATTACTTACTTATAATAGGTTTACTTTACAACTTTATATACCAAGACAAAGTTAACAATAATCCTCATACCGGGTACCGCATTGTTTTCTTGATTTTCAGAATTCATAACTTTTTTTCTGTCACCCCTCCATTACCCCCCAAAAATGGTTAAATTACCCGCAGGGGGTAATTTACCCCCAGTTTGGGAACCACTGCTCTACAGCATCCAGGACCTTGTCATAGTGGTCCAGTAGCTGGGACAGGCAGGAGCGACCTGCTCTAAACCCGTGTTGCCCTGGGTTGTGTAATTGATGGATATCTAGGTGGTTGGTTATCTTGCATCTTAGATCCCTCTCAAATATTTTTATGATATGGGATGTTAGTGTTATCGGTCTGTAGATTTTTGCAATTGCTTTACTGCCACCTGGGCAGCTGGGACATAGAGACCATTTTCAGTCATATGGCAGATAGTTCCATAATTTTTGGCCTTTTTATATGCATGGAGGTTCTACTGTGAGGGAAGTCGAACACTCGGAATATTAAAGAGTTTTTTTTTTTTTTTTTGGGGGGGGGGGGGATGGGGGCAGTCGCCATGACCCACCAGTGAAAATTACTGTAATGTCTTCTTAATTAACTTTTGGAATTTAGGGCAAGAAATTGCGACTGTATGTTGTGAGACGCATTGTCGTGAGGTTACGTAAGGTTTGTCGGGAAAAGGGACAAGTATTTCCTGACGCGGGTCTTAGTCAGATGATGACCCACAGCTGGAGCTTTTGGCCACCGAGACCTTCCGCTGGCTTACCGGTCCATCCTTTTAAAAATTAGTGGTTATTATTATAACCATTAGTGATCCTCATATTGTTGTGATGTGGATGATTGTTTATGAGTTGTTAATACTTAGACGAGGCTGTTGTGTGTCGAGGGGCCATAAACTCGCCCACAAAAGCAATAAAAACCAATAATTCCGACTAATTCTTTATTGACAGACGTCTTATTGCTTGAAAAAATTTTTTTCCAACAAACTGGCTGTATCCCACCGAGGCAAGGTGACCTAACATAAAAACTAAACTTTTTCGTATTAAATTTAGTAATGTATATAGGAGCAAGGGGTTACTAACCCCTTGCTCCCGGTATTTTAGTCGCCTATTACGGCACGTATGACTTACGGAAGAAGAATTGTTTCACCTCCCTATGGAGTGCTCCAGATATATTTTTATCAAATCAATACAAGGAGTTTCGGCCCATGACACTATATGCAGGCACAGGTAAACATGTACTGACACTGTACGCTGTGTACACACTGTCTCAACCGTAGACGTTGCTTGCAAAATCAATCTTGTAGTCTAGGTTGTAGGTTGAAGGCGTGTGTATGTAACTCAGTCACCAAGAGGCAAACTCAAGAGTATTTAAGTGGGGTTTGAGTACCTCTTTGTAATCATTCAAGTGGCTATTATCTCATTTTTCCACTTAGCTCAGAATGGTTTCAAGGAGGCTGCCTGGTAATGGCATTATAATTGTATCTAATTTTCCACTACGATTTGCCTACGAGTTCAGTGATGTTAAATGGGATGTAAGACTCAGTGTAGTGTAGCACTCAGTGTAGTGTAGCACTCTGTGTAGTGTAGCACTCTGTGTAGTGTAGCACTCTGTGTAGTGTAGCACTCTGTGTAGTGTAGCACTCTGTGTAGTGTAGCACTCTGTGTAGTGTAGCACTCTGTGTAGTGTAGCACTCTGTGTAGTGTAGCACTCAGTGTAGTGTAGCACTCTGTGTAGTGTAGCACTCTGTGTAGTGTAGCACTCTGTGTAGTGTAGCACTCTGTGTAGTGTAGCACTCAGTGTAGTGTAGCACTCTGTGTAGTGTAGCACTCAGTGTAGTGTAGCACTCTGTGTAGTGTAGCACTCAGTGTAGTGTAGCACTCTGTGTAGTGTAGCACTCTGTGTAGTGTAGCACTCAGTGTAGTGTAGCACTCAGTGTAGTGTAGCACTCTGTGTAGTGTAGCACTCAGTGTGTGTAGCACTCAGTGTAGTGTAGCACTCTGTGTAGTGTAGCACTCAGTGTAGTGTAGCACTCAGTGTAGTGTAGCACTCAGTGTAGTGTAGCACTCAGTGTAGTGTAGCACTCTGTGTACTGTAGCACTCAGTGTAGTGTAGCAACTCAGTGTAGTGTAGCACTCAGTGTAGTGTACCAGTCAGTGTAGTGTAGCACTCAGTGTAGTGTAGCACTCAGTGTAGTGTAGCACTCTGTGTAGTGTAGCACTCAGTGTAGTGTAGCACTCAGTGTAGTGTAGCACTCAGTGTAGTGTAGCACTCAGTGTAGTGTAGCACTCTGTGTACTGTAGCACTCAGTGTAGTGTAGCACTCAGTGTAGTGTAGCACTCAGTGTAGTGTAGCACTCAGTGTAGTGTAGCACTCAGTGTAGTGTAGCACTCAGTGTAGTGTACCAGTCAGTGTAGTGTAGCACTCTGTGTAGTGTAGCACTCAGTGTAGTGTACCAGTCAGTGTAGTGTAGCACTCAGTGTAGTGTAGCACTCAGTGTAGTGTAGCACTCTGTGTAGTGTAGCACTCAGTGTAATGTAGCACTCAGTGTAGTGTAGCACTCAGTGTAGTGTAGCACTCTGTGTAGTGTAGCACTCAGTGTAGTGTAGCACTCAGTGTAGTGTAGCACTCAGTGTAGTGTAGCACTCAGTGTAGTGTAGCACTCAGTGTAGTGTAGCACTCTGTGTAGTGTAGCACTCAGTGTAGTGTAGCACTCTGTGTAGTGTAGCACTCAGTGTAGTGTACCACTCAGTGTAGTGTAGCACTCTGTGTAGTGTAGCACTCAGTGTAGTGTAGCACTCAGTGTAGTGTAGCACTCTGTGTAGTGTAGCACTCAGTGTAGTGTAGCACTCAGTGTAGTGTAGCACTCAGTGTAGTGTAGCACTCTGTGTAGTGTAGCACTCAGTGTAGTGTACCAGTCAGTGTAGTGTAGCACTCTGTGTAGTGTACCAGTCAGTGTAGTGTAGCACTCAGTGTAATGTAGCACTCAGTGTAGTGTAGCACTCAGTGTAGTGTAGCACTCTGTGTAGTGTAGCACTCAGTGTAGTGTAGCACTCAGTGTAGTGTAGCACTCTGTGTAGTGTACCAGTCAGTGTAGTGTAGCACTCAGTGTAGTGTAGCACTCAGTGTAGTGTAGCACTCAGTGTAGTGTAGCACTCTGTGTAGTGTAGCACTCAGTGTAGTGTAGCACTCAGTGTAGTGTAGCACTCAGTGTAGTGTAGCACTCTGTGTAGTGTAGCACTCAGTGTAGTGTAGCACTCAGTGTAGTGTAGCACTCTGTGTAGTGTAGCACTCAGTGTAGTGTAGCACTCAGTGTAGTGTAGCACTCAGTGTAGTGTAGCACTCAGTGTAGTGTAGCACTCTGTGTAGTGTAGCACTCAGTGTAGTGTAGCACTCTGTGTATGTAGCACTCAGTGTAGTGTAGCACTCAGTGTAGTGTAGCACTCTGTGTAGTGTAGCACTCAGTGTAGTGTAGCACTCAGTGTATGTAGCACTCAGTGTAGTGTAGCACTCAGTGTAGTGTAGCACTCAGTGTAGTGTACCAGTCAGTGTAGTGTAGCACTCAGTGTAGTGTAGCACTCAGTGTAGTGTAGCACTCTGTGTAGTGTAGCACTCAGTGTAGTGTAGCACTCAGTGTAGTGTAGCACTCAGTGTAGTGTAGCACTCTGTGTAGTGTAGCACTCAGTGTAGTGTAGCACTCAGTGTAGTGTAAGCACTCAGTGTAGTGTAGCACTCAGTGTAGTGTAGCACTCTGTGTAGTGTAGCACTCAGTGTAGTGTAGCACTCAGTGTAGTGTAGCACTCAGTGTAGTGTAGCACTCTGTGTAGTGTAGCACTCAGTGTAGTGTAGCACTCAGTGTAGTGTAGCACTCTGTGTAGTGTAGCACTCAGTGTAGTGTAACACTCAGTGTAGTGTAGCACTCTGTGTAGTGTAGCACTCAGTGTAGTGTAGCACTCAGTGTAGTGTAGCACTCAGTGTAGTGTAGCACTCAGTGTAGTGTAGCACTCAGTGTAGTGTAGCACTCTGTGTAGTGTAGCACTCTGTGTAGTGTAGCACTCTGTGTAGTGTAGCACTCAGTGTAGTGTAGCACTCTGTGTACTGTAGCACTCAGTGTAGTGTAGCACTCTGTGTAGTGTAGCACTCAGTGTAGTGTAGCACTCTGTGTAGTGTAGCACTCTGTGTAGTGTAGCACTCAGTGTAGTGTAGCACTCAGTGTAGTGTACTAGTCAGTGTAGTGTAGCACTCTGTGTAGTGTAGCACTCAGTGTAGTGTACTAGTCAGTGTAGTGTACTAGTCAGTGTAGTGTACCAGTCAGTGTAGTGTACCAGTCAGTGTAGTGTACCAGTCAGTGTAGTGTACCAGTCAGTGTAGTGTACTAGTCAGTGTAGTGTAGCACTCTGTGTAGTGTAGCACTCAGTGTAGTGTACTAGTCAGTGTAGTGTACCAGTCAGTGTAGTGTACCAGTCAGTGCAGTGTAGCACTCAGTGTAGTGTACCAGTCAGTGTAGTGTAGCACTCAGTGTACTGTAGCACTCAGTGTAGTGTAGCACTCAGTGTAGTGTAGCACTCAGTGTAGTGTAGCACTCAGTGTAGTGTAGCACTCAGTGTAGTGTACCAGTCAGTGTAGTGTAGCACTCTGTGTAGTGTAGCACTCAGTGTAGTGTAGCACTCTGTGTAGTGTAGCACTCAGTGTAGTGTAGCACTCAGTGTAGTGTAGCACTCTGTGTAGTGTAGCACTCAGTGTAGTGTAGCACTCAGTGTAGTGTAGCACTCTGTGTAGTGTAGCACTCAGTGTAGTGTAGCACTCAGTGTAGTGTAGCACTCAGTGTAGTGTAGCACTCTGTGTAGTGTAGCACTCAGTGTAGTGTAGCACTGTGTAGTGTAGCACTCTGTGTAGTGTACCAGTCAGTGTAGTGTACCAGTCAGTGTAGTGTACCAGTCAGTGTAGTGTAGCACTCAGTGTAGTGTACCAGTCAGTGTAGTGTAGCACTCAGTGTAGTGTAGCACTCTGTGTAGTGTAGCACTCAGTGTAGTGTAGCACTCTGTGTAGTGTAGCACTCAGTGTAGTGTAGCACTCAGTGTAGTGTAGCACTCAGTGTAGTGTAGCACTCTGTGTAGTGTAGCACTCTGTGTAGTGTAGCACTCAGTGTAGTGTAGCACTCAGTGTAGTGTAGCACTCTGTGTAGTGTAGCACTCAGTGTAGTGTAGCACTCAGTGTAGTGTAGCACTCAGTGTAGTGTAGCACTCAGTGTAGTGTAGCACTCAGTGTAGTGTAGCACTCTGTGTAGTGTAGCACTCAGTGTAGTGTAGCACTCTGTGTAGTGTAGCACTCTGTGTAGTGTAGCACTCTGTGTAGTGTAGCACTCTGTGTAGTGTAGCACTCAGTGTAGTGTAGCACTCTGTGTAGTGTAGCACTCTGTGTAGTGTAGCACTCTGTGTAGTGTACCAGTCAGTGTAGTGTAGCACTCTGTGTAGTGTAGCACTCAGTGTAGTGTAGCACTCAGTGTAGTGTAGCACTCTGTGTAGTGTAGCACTCAGTGTAGTGTAGCACTCAGTGTAGTGTACCAGTCAGTGTAGTGTAGCACTCTGTGTAGTGTAGCACTCAGTGTAGTGTAGCACTCAGTGTAGTGTAGCACTCTGTGTAGTGTAGCACTCAGTGTAGTGTAGCACTCTGTGTAGTGTACCAGTCAGTGTAGTGTAGCACTCTGTGTAGTGTAGCAGCCAGTGTAGTGTAGCACTCAGTGTAGTGTAGCACTCTGTGTAGTGTAGCACTCAGTGTAGTGTAGCACTCAGTGTAGTGTAGCACTCTGTGTAGTGTAGCACTCAGTGTAGTGTACCAGTCAGTGTAGTGTACCAGTCAGTGTAGTGTACCAGTCAGTGTAGTGTAGCACTCAGTGTAGTGTAGCACTCAGTGTAGTGTACCAGTCAGTGTAGTGTAGCACTCTGTGTAGTGTAGCACTCAGTGTAGTGTACCAGTCAGTGTAGTGTAGCACTCTGTGTAGTGTAGCACTCAGTGTAGTGTACCAGTCAGTGTAGTGTAGCACTCTGTGTAGTGTAGCACTCTGTGTAGTGTAGCACTCAGTGTAGTGTACCAGTCAGTGTAGTGTAGCACTCTGTGTAGTGTAGCACTCTGTGTAGTGTAGCACTCAGTGTAGTGTACCAGTCAGTGTAGTGTACCAGTCAGTGTAGTGTAGCACTCAGTGTAGTGTAGCACTCAGTGTAGTGTACCAGTCAGTGTAGTGTAGCACTCAGTGTAGTGTAGCACTCAGTGTAGTGTACCAGTCAGTGTAGTGTAGCACTCAGTGTAGTGTAGCACTCAGTGTAGTGTAGCACTCTGTGTAGTGTAGCACTCAGTGTAGTGTAGCACTCTGTGTAGTGTAGCACTCTGTGTAGTGTACCAGTCAGTGTACTGTACCAGTCAGTGTAGTGTACCAGTCAGTGTAGTGTAGCACTCAGTGTAGTGTAGCACTCAGTGTAGTGTACCAGTCAGTGTAGTGTAGCACTCTGTGTAGTGTAGCACTCAGTGTAGTGTAGCACTCTGTGTAGTGTAGCACTCAGTGTAGTGTAGCACTCTGTGTAGTGTAGCACTCAGTGTAGTGTAGCACTCTGTGTAGTGTACCAGTCAGTGTAGTGTACCAGTCAGTGTAGTGTACCAGTCAATGTAGTGTAGCACTCAGTGTAGTGTACCAGTGTAGTGTACCAGTCAGTGTAGTGTACCAGTCAGTGTAGTGTACCAGTCAATGTAGTGTAGCACTCAGTGTAGTGTACCAGTGTAGTGTACCAGTCAGTGTAGTGTAGCACTCAGTGTAGTGTACCAGTGTAGTGTACCAGTCAGTGTAGTGTAGCACTCAGTGTAGTGTACCAGTCAGTGTAGTGTACCAGTCAGTGTAGTGTACCAGTCAGTGTAGTGTAGCACTCAGTGTAGTGTAGCACTCTGTGTAGTGTACCAGTCAGTGTAGTGTACCAGTCAGTGTAGTGTAGCACTCAGTGTAGTGTAGCACTCAGTGTAGTGTAGCACTCTGTGTAGTGTAGCACTCAGTGTAGTGTAGCACTCAGTGTAGTGTACCAGTCAGTGTAGTGTACCAGTCAGTGTAGTGTACCAGTCAGTGTAGTGTAGCACTCAGTGTAGTGTAGCACTCTGTGTAGTGTACCAGTCAGTGTAGTGTACCAGTCAGTGTAGTGTAGCACTCAGTGTAGTGTAGCACTCTGTGTAGTGTAGCACTCAGTGTAGTGTAGCACTCTGTGTAGTGTAGCACTCAGTGTAGTGTACCAGTCAGTGTAGTGTAGCACTCAGTGTAGTGTAGCACTCTGTGTAGTGTACCAGTCAGTGTACTGTACCAGTGTAGTGTACCAGTCAGTGTAGTGTACCAGTCAGTGCAGTGTACCAGTCAGTGTTTGGTCAACAAGAAAAACTATCGTTGTTCGACTCTCGGGCTGGGTAACGCTGATGTATGTCTATTGGCTGCGCAACAGACCTCGTCAGTCGAATACTGAAGTGACTGCAATACTAAAGTGGAGAGGTAATTTTGAATTATTCCCTCAGCTTTGACAGATTGTTAGTCCTCAAGTGTATCTCAGACTAATTATCATATGTGTCTTAATTTGTACGTATTGCATAGATATTCACCTAGAAGCTGCCCTTGGGTATCAGTCAACTGTTGTAGGTTGAGTCGTAAGGGACGGGGGTTGAGACCTAAGGGACGGAGGTTGAGTCGTAAGGGACGGAGGTTGAGTCCTAAGGGACGGGGGGTTGAGTCCTAAGGGACGGGGGGTTGAGTTCTAAGGGACGGGGGGTTGAGTCCTAAGGGACGGAGGTTGAGTCCTAAGGGACGGAGGTTGAGTCCTTAGGGACGGAGGTTGAGTCCTAAGGGACGGAGGTTGAGTCCTAAGGGACCGGGGTTGAGTCCTAGGGGACGGGGGTGGGGGTGATAGTATTCCTCATATAGGGCTGACGAGATGCTTTGATACTGATGAAGGGCTCTTGATCCTACCCTCCCCTGCCTTGGATCAAGGCAGATTACTTATATCATAGGTGTTGTATGTTCGAGATGAACAGAGGCCTCGTTCAGAGTTCTGCAACCTCTGCTGTCAAGCAGGTACGAGGTACACCTTAGTGCTGTTCACATGCGCCTTATATCATGTTTATTTTCCCCCTATAATCTACCTCGTCCATAATTACTACCACATTTGCTTTATTTGCTTTCGTAAGGTGAAGTCTAAGATCTTTCCTTAATTCATGGTATAACTTAACAAATCTTTGATGACAATTGTGTTGTAGAGGTCTGAGCCTCACCCAGACCTCAACAACACATTGTTCTCAAAGATTAAGTTATACCATGAATTAAGGAAAGATCTTAGACTTCACCTTACGGAAACAGACAAAGCAAATGTGATAGTAATTAAGGACAAAGTAGATTATAGTGGAAAAAACAACGTATTATAAGAAAACAGGAAAATGACGTATTCCTTAAGTTTCTGTTTGCCTTGCTTGCCAGGTTACGTGATTCTTAATAGATATTTCTTAATTAAATTTCACTCCTTGGAATCCACCTCTCCCATTAATTCTTTCCACTGCCTCAGCCTAGAGATCGTCATCATTTGTTTTCTCAGAAGCAAATTAAACGTATCATCGTGTTTCTCAGGCTGATATAACTGCAAGCTGGTGATTGATATACTCGCCTAATTTTTGATTACAGGTGTCGATTCATAGCTCATGGAACAGTTATTTTCTTTCTTGCTTAATCAAATGTCAGAGTGATCATCTGTATAAAATGGAATTCTGGGATAAGGTGAAGTAGGTCACTGAAGTAGATATTTCATAACAATGGAACAAGCACACAAGACCCTGTGGAACAATGGTATCGTTTGAATGTCTTGTTGACTGTCCCATTGTGAACTACTCTTAGAGGACCCCAATGGAAATAAGTCAGTGACTTTTTTTTGGGTTATTGTAGATTCTCTACACAAATGATGCTATGTATGATAATCTATATAATTGTATTTGTGTATACCTGAATTAACTTGCTAGAGATCTACCTTGAAGGTAATCACCAAATGGCATAGTGCAGTGCCAGAGACTCCTAGTGCCTGCAGTTTTACCACACGCTTTTGGTGCCATATTCAGTTGAAGACACCAACATTGTCCAGTGCTACTACACAGCTGATTCTAGATTTATTCAGTGACTGGTGCCATATGGTGGATAGGTTTAATAAGAAATCAGCAGCAGTGCGACTCATTCTGAAGCCATATTGACGGTCAAAAAGAAGATTAATGTTGAAAAAAAAGACTACCCTTTCTCGTGAGATTACTCTTCAGAATTTTATCAGCTACTGACAGGAATGAAACTGGTCTGTAATTCTTGAGGGTGAAAAAAGGTAAAACGGGACAACCTTCTACCTTTTTTTCACCCTCCGTAAGGCAGAGTTGTTAGGTGCAAGTAAGAGGTGATGCCAGCTGGTCTTCACATCAATTTAGCAATCTTGGGTTCATCTGATCTGGGTCCACAGTATTTTCTTGATCTAGACAACTCTGACACAGTTCTTTCAGGTAACAAGGAAGGTCCCTCGAACTGGATCAGGGACTTTCATCTTGGCAACACAGCGGTCAACATGGTCGATATATTTCTTGACTGCAGGATCTCTACTACACTAAGGACATTAAAACTGTACACCACCTATCAAGAAAACTTTAAAATTGGGGATTAAAGTATACTCTCAGTGTGTATACACACTGAGAGTATACACACTGTGTGTATACACACTGAGAGACATACACATCTATATGTATATATCGTGTAAGCTCTGTTTTCTTCTGATGTATTTTATTCATAGAAGATTTGTAGCCCCACTGGTGGCAATTTTGAGAACTAATAACGTATTCTTTTTGTCGTAGTCACTTTTGTGTGACATATATATCATGGTGTGGCTGCGGTGTTGCAACACTTCCACACATGTTGGCTGTTTAACATTACCTTCAGCTTCAATATAAACAAAAATCTTCACTTGTGAAGAAGGAATTTTTAATGTTAGTCACTGACGAACATTTTCCTTGATGGATGAACCTTTAAAAATATATAACGTAGCATTTGAGAAAGCATTATTATTATTATTATTATTATTATTATTATTGCGGTGAAATTGTGGTTAAAATTTCTTTAGGAACTACTTAATATTCTGTCTGATGCGGCCTCGCGATTCTCTCTGTCTGTCTCTCTCTCTCTCTCTGTCTCTCTCTCTCTCTCTCTCTCTCTCTCTATCTGTCTCTCTCTCTCTCTCTCTCTCTGTCTGTCTCTCTCTCTCTCTCTCTCTCTCTCTCTCTCTCTCTCTCTCTCTCTCTCTCTCTCTCTCTCTCTCTCTCTCTGGAGAAGTTTGCTTACACTTTCATTATAATAAGAATTTTTGCTGGTGTGAGAACAGCACTGCAGGATATCATTACTTAAATTAAATCGTGACGTTGTATACAGCAGCTGTGTAGTGCGAGATATTAGTGAATCACTCCAGCAGGCCTACTGGCCTATATTATAAATGGTATTATAATGGTATGCAGTACTGACAAGTAGATGAATAAGATGCATGTGCAACATGAAGGTATCTTGTCTAAACTCTTCGCCTACATAGCAGGCTTCTTCAGTCAACTATACAGGCAAAAAATAACACGGGAGACAGGAGTACAGGAGATGTCTTCTACAAGTGTACGGCTAAAAATGGTCTACCATAACGTACTTCCGCTAGTGGGCCCAGCTCATCTCTGACTTCGTCTCCAGCTGCTACACGTCACTTCTAGTTCCATTATATGTATATGCCTCTGCTTTAAGCTAAGGAACTGATCATCTTCTGTAAAGACTGAGGGACTGATTACCTCAAAATTACGTCTATACTATTTCCACTCTCTCCACTGTTGTAATCGCCTATATTCGACTGAAGAAGCCTGCTGTGCAGGCGAAGTGTTTCGACAATAAAGATACCTTAGTTTACACATATCATTCTTGTTAATTATTAGCCCATATACTCATTTCCTCGTATACCCATCTAATTCATATTAAAAGCTACTTTTTCGCCTTTTTTCTCCTCAATAATGTTACCTGGGAGTTCCACTCACGTACAAATCTATTGCCAAAGCCACATTTCCCAGTACCCCTCTTAATCCAAATTTGTTCAACGTTAATCCATTGCTGTGCGACTTTTTTTGGCTGGATATCCTCAGCACATTATTTATATCCTGTTTAATCCTGTTTTCCACTTGTACACTTCAATCATATCTCCGTCTTTCCATTATTATTATAAAAAAGAAGTGCTAAACCCACTAGGGCTCCGTCTTTCCAAAGTGGAAATTTAGCTTCAGTTCTCTTTCTTCGTAGGAAAGATTTCTGATACATGGGATAAACTTTATCATTAATTCTCAGTATATTTTCTGGTGTATATCTGTCCGTCCTGTAACATGGAGACCAGAACTGACCAGCATAATCTAAATTAGGTTAATATATGATAAGATAAGATTTCGTACGGATTTTTAACCCTGGAGGGTTAGCTACCCACGATAACCTAAGAAAGTCAGTGCGTCATCGAGGACTGTCTGACTTATTTCCATTGTGGTCCTCAATCTTGTGTCCCAGGATGCGACCCACACCAGTCGACTAACACCCAGGTACCTACTTGCTGCTAGGTGAACAGGACAACAGGTGTAAGGAAACGTGTCGAAATGTTTCCACCCACCGGAAATCGAACCCGGGCCCTCCGTGTGTGAAGCTGGAGCTTGAGCCACCAGGTTGAAGAACAACCTGAGGACTCCTCCTACTTATACTTCTTGACATGAAGCCAAGACTTCTAATAGATTTATTTTCAGACACTTATACACTGATGTCTTGGCTTTAAATTTCTGCTAAACATAACTCCTAGATCACTTTGACTTAAGTTCTACATTAGTTTATAAGTGACTCAGTTTTGCCAGGCTTAGAAGCTTACGTTTGTCTTTATTGAACAGCATCTGTCACATCTCCGACCACATCATCAATCTGTCACATCTCCGACCACATCATCAATCTGTCACATCTCCGACCACATCATCAATCTGTCACAATCTCCGACCACATCATCAATCTGTCACATCTCCGACCACATCAACAATCTGTCACATCTCCGACCACATCATCAATCTGTCACATCTCCGACCACATCATCAATCTGTCACATCTCCGACCACATCATCAATCTGTCACATCTCCGACCACATCATCAATCTGTCACATCTCCGACCACATCATCAATCTGTCACATCTCCGACCACATCATCAATCTGTCACATCTCCGACCACATCATTAATCTGTCAAATCTCCGACCACATCATCAATCTGTCACATCTCCGACCACATCATTAATCTGTCACATCTCCGACCACATCATCAATCTGTCATATCTCCGACCACATCATCAATCTGTCACATCTCCGACCACATCATCAATCTGTCACATCTCCGACCACATCATTAATCTGTCAAATCTCCAACCACATCATCAATCTGTCACATCTCCGACCACATCATCAATCTGTCACATCTCCGACCACATCATCAATCTGTCACATCTCCGACCACATCAATCTGTCACATCTCCGACCACATCATCAATCTGTCACATCTCCGACCACATCATCAATCTGTCACATCTCCGACCACATCATCAATCTGCCACATCTCCGACCACATCATCAATCTGTCACATCTCCGAACACGTCATCAATCTGTCACATCTCCGACCACATCATCAATCTGTCACATCTCCGACCACATCAATCTGTCACATCTCCGACCACATCATCAATCTCACATCTCCGACCACATCATCAATCTGTCACATCTCCGACCACATCAATCTGACACATCTCCGACCACATCATCAATCTGTTACATCTCCGACCACATCATCAATCTGTCACATCTCCGACCACATCAATCCGTCACATCTCCGACCACATCATCAATCTGTCACATCTCCGACCACATCATCAATCTGTCACATCTCCGACCACATCTTCAATCTGTCACATCTCCGACCACATCATTAATCTGTCACATCTCCGACCACATCATCAATCTGTCACATCTCCGACCACATCATCAATCTGTCACATCTCCGACCACATCAATCTGTCACATCTCCGACCACATCATCAATCTGTCACATCTCCGACCACATCATCAATCTGTCATATCTCCGACCACATCATCAATCTGTCACATCTCCGACCACATCATCAATCTGTCACATCTCCGACCACATCAATCTGTCACATCTCCGACCACATCATCAATCTGTCACATCTCCGACCACATCAATCTGTCACATCTCCGACCACATCATCAATCTGTCACATCTCCGACCACATCATCAATCTGACACATCTCCGACCACATCATCAATCTGTTACATCTCCGACCACATCATCAATCTGTCACATCTCCGACCACATCAATCCGTCACATCTCCGACCACATCATCAATCTGTCACATCTCCGACCACATCATCAATCTGTCACATCTCCGACCACATCATCAATCTGTCAGTGTTATCCTGCAGTGCTCTGGTGTTACACAAATTATCCGACTGTCTAGTTTACTGTAACCTATATATATGTCGTGCCGATTAGGTTATTATTATTATAATCAAAAAGAAGCGCTAAGCCACAAGGACTATACAGGTGCCGATTAGGTAAAATTGCGATTTTGGCTTAAATAGCAACGCTCTTCTTGCCGAATTAGTCAAGCGAAAATTTGTGTAATAATTTTGAAGCTAACGAAAACGATATATTTCATTGTGTTTAGTATTAAATTATTGTAAACAAATCTAAAATATATTTAGTTGGGTTAGGCTAAATTAAATTGCGCTTGTTATAATAAGGTTAGGAAAGTTTTCTAAGATTCTTTTGGTACAAAATTATTATTTTTTACATTAACATAAATGAAAAAAATGTATCCTTAAACGTATAAGAGAAAATTTTATAAAGGGCTTTATTTTTAACGAGTATATATATTATTCTTTCAACACACCGGCCGTATCCCACCGAGGCAGGGTGACCCAAAAGGAAAAACGAAAGTTTCTCCTTTTAAATTTAGTAATGTATACAGAATAAAGGGGTTACTAGCCCCATGATCCTGGCATGTTAGTCGCCTCTTTACAACACACATGGCTTACGGAGGAAGAATTCTGTTCCACTTCCCCATGGAGATAAGAGGAAATAAACAAGAACAAGAACTAGTAAGAAAATAGAAGAAAACCCAGAGGGGTGTGTATATATATGTTTGTACATGTATGTGTAGTGTGACCTAAGTGTAAGTAGACGTATCAAGACGTACCTGAAATCTTGCATGTTTATGAGACAGAAAAAAGACACCAGCAATCCTACCATCACGTAAAACAATTACATTATATATATATATATATATATATATATATATATATATATATATATATATATATATATATATATATATATATATATATATATATATAGGCTATACTTGAAACGCTATTTTAGGTATTAAAGTATTCTTAAGTGGTGGTGTACAAGTGACATGCACGCTTAATGGCCCTCCAGTGGTAGACTTTAAGCCCCCATTAACCAACCACCAGCCAACCGGCCTTATAGCCTTCGTATAGTAAACTTTAAAACCCCATTAACCAACCAACCAGCCTAAATGACCCTCGTTTAGTAGATGGGATTTCAACCCATTTACCAAGTAACCTCTCCAGTCAACATAAGGACAGTTTTTTGCTGGGTCCCAGACCATTTGGGTGCTCAGGGTAACAAACTTCCAGATCTTGACACGTTCAGCAGTTCAGGGCCTTATTAAGGTCTCTCCGGGATGTGACCTTTAAGCAACAAAAAGTCACAATACCGTGACTGGGACAATACACAAATAACCCGCACATAGGAGAGAGAGAAACGACTTGAAAATAACCTGACCTTCGTCAGACTATTTTAAAGTTTTGGCTCAAAGATTTCGGGATCGAATTCATTGATTAAATTAGAGTTGAGTTCTGAGTCTCAATTACTGCATCTTTGTCTTTTTTGGGAAACCTGTTGGCGTGACTGTAATTGTGTACGCAAGCAGGGCCACAGCTTCACACGTCGGCTCACTTGTCCCTTTGACGGGTCAAGAAATTTTTTGACTGTAGCCCTTACAAGGACCAGGCAGAATTTAAAATTCCCTTCCTTTCAGTGTCTGGCCCGCTCATTTATCCTCCACTTTCGTGGGGACGCCTCATAAATCCTCCATTTTATTTCTGGACGCCTCACTGCGTCCTCAACTTTCATGTTGGACGCCTCTCACCTTGATATACGACACCGTGACATGTTTTAAAAAGTAACGGTCACGGGCGTGTCCGTGGTTTTGATCCCCGGGCACGGAAAAAACCCGGCATTACATTCCGGGCCCCTGTTCCCACAAATAGGTCCTTGGGTTAGTTAATGTTTGGGGGCATTCGGGGGTGATTATTCACCTAACTGTACTCCCCAAATATGGTTGAGGGGTCGAGATTTTACTCCTGGCCCCGCCTTTTCAATAACGCTACGGGCCCTCTATCTCCCGCCCCGGCTTTATCAACCTCGTCTGAAAGCATGTAGGTTCCGCCTCCCCTACACATTCCCAGATGTTACGAAAATAGTACATGTAAAAGAGAAGAGTGAAAATGGGTAAGTCTGGCAGGGGATACAGTTCCCTCCTCTCTTGATACTGAAACATTTTGCAAGGTACAGAGACGTGCTGAAGACAGTAGTACAAAAAACGGCACGGAATCTTTTAGGGTGAGGATAACATACTAGCGTTTCGCTCTAAAACTTTCACTCTATTTTCTCTCTCTCATTTCAGTCCATTTCCTCACTTCCCCCCCCTCTCCCCCCAACCCCCCTTTCATTCGGGAACCTAACCCCCATGCAGTTCCTGGAAACCGGGGAACCCCCAGTGCAGTTCCGGTAACCGGAACCCCCCAGTGCATTTTCCTGGTAACCTGGAACCCCAGTGCAGTTCCTGGTAACCTGAACTCCCAGTCATTCCTGGTAACCGGGAACTCCCATGCATTTCCCTGGCCCCGGGAACTCCCAGTGCGTTCCTGATAACCGGGAACCCCCATGCGTCCTGGTAACCGGAACTCCCAGTGCAGCTCCGGAACCGGGAACCCCCAGTGCAGCTCCTGGTAACCTGGAACTCCCAGTCAGCTCCTGGAAACCCGGAACCCCCAGTCATTCCTGGAAACCGGGAACTCCCAGGCGTTCCTTTTAACCGGGAAAATCCCGTGCAGTTCCGGAAACCCTTTGAATCCCGTGCATTCCGGTAACCGGAATCCCAGTGCGCCCCTGGAACCGGGAACTCCCGTGCAGTTCCGGGAAACCCGGGAACTCCCAGTGCAGCCCCGGGAACCTAAACTCCCAGGGCATTCCTGGAAACCGGGGAACCCCCATCAGTTCCGGGGTAACCGGGAACCCCATGCGTTCCTGGTAACCTGGAACTCCCAGTGCAGTCCTGTAACCTGGAACCCCATGCGCCCGGGTAACCGGGAACCCTATGCAGCTCCTGGTAAGGGAACTCCCAGTCAGCTCCTGGAAACCGGAACTCCCAGTGCAGTTCCTGGTACCGGGGAATTTCCCATGCATTCCTGGTAAACCGGAATCCCTGCGTTCTGGTAACTTGGAACTCCCAGGCATTTCCGAACCTGAACTCCAGGCATTTCCCTGGAACCGGGAACCCCATGCAGCCCTGGTAACCGGGAACCCCGTGCAGTTTCCTGGTAACCGGGAAACCCCCAGTGCAGCCCCGGGAAACCCCTGGAACTCCGTGCAGTTCCTGGAACCCGGGGAAACCCCCAGTGCATTTCCTGAAACCCCTGGAACTCCCATGGTTCCTGGTAACCTGGAACCCCATGCAGTTCCTGGAAACCCGGGAATCCCATGCAGTTCCGGGTAACCTGGAATCCCAGGCAGCTCCGGGAAACCTGGAATCCCAGTCAGCTCCTGGAAACCTGGAACCCCAAAGCAGTTCCTATACACAGTACAGCGACCATGACCGGCCAACAGCAGACCATAGACGGCCTCAGCAGACCATAGACCGGCCATCAGCAAAGATGACCAGACCATACAAAAACCATAGACCGGGCCATACAGCAGCCCATAGACCAGGCCATACAGCGACCATACACTATTTTTTGATGGACAATACTGAGAATACCAAGTATCAACGAGTGTTTGGGACAATACTGAGAACCAAGTATCAGTGAGTGTTTGATGGACAAACGGGAAGTTTACCAGAGTTAAACGATTTTTTGATGGACAAACTGAGAATACCAGAGTTCGCATTGTTTGAGGACAATACTGAGAGATCCAGAGTAAAACAGTTTTGATGGACAATACTGAAATACCAAGTATCTGCGGGTTTGATGGAAATACGAGAAAACCCAAAAGAATAAAAGGGTGTTTGAGGGACAAACTGAAATTTCCAATTTGCAAACGATGTTTGTTTAACATACGAAGATCCAAGTATCACGAGTTTTTGTGGACAATACCGGGAAAGATACCAAGTATCAGCAGTTTTGATGACAATATAAGAAAACCAGGTAAAGCGAGTGTTTGATGGACAATACTGAGAGATACCAATATCAGCGGGGTTTTTTGATGGAAAATCTGAAGAACCAAGTATCAGCGATTTTATTAACAGTACTGAGAAAAAATAAATTTTCAGGAGTTTTGATGGACAAACCGAGAGATCCCAGAGTATCAGCGATGTTTGGGGGACAATACTGAAGATACCAGAGTATAGCGGGTTTGATTAAAGTACTGAGAGATACCAGAGTACACGAGTGTTTGATGGAAAATACGAGAGATACCAGGTATCAGCGAGTGTTTGATGGACAATACTGAAGAAACCAAAAACACGGTTTTGATGGAAATTGGAGAACAATACAGCGGTTTTTGATTCATACTGAAAACCAAGTAAGCGAGGTTTATGGACAATACAGAGTCCCAATATCACGAGTGTTTGATTAACAGTATGAAGATACCAATATCACGAGTGTTTGAGGGACAATACCGAAGATACCAATACACGGTTTTTGATGGACAATATGAGAATACCAGAGTTGCAACGAGTGTTTGTTAACATACTGAGAGATACCAAGATCAGCGGTGTTTAGGGACAATCGGAGATACCAGAGTATCAGCGGTTTTTGATGGAAAATACTGAGAGATCCAAGTTGCAAGAGTGTTTGATTAAAACTGAGAGATCCAGAGTATCAGCGAGTTTTGGGGGACAATCCCGAAATCCCAGAGTATCGCGGTTTTTTGATGGACAATACCGAAGATACCAGATATCAGGGGTGTTGATGGAAAATACCGAGGATCCCAGAGATCAGCGAGTTTTGATGACAATCCCGAAAATCCCAAAGGTATCAGCGATGTTTGAGGACAATACTAAAGATACCAGGGTATCAGCAGGTTTGATGGCAATACTGGAGATCCCCAAGTATCACGATGTTTGGGGGCAAAACCGAAGATACCGGGAAAATCAGCATTTTTAGGGACAATACTGAGAGATACCGGGGTTCAGCGATGTTTGATGGACAATACTGAGAGATCCCAGGGTATACGAGTTTTTTGATGGACAATACGAGAGATCCCAGAGTATCAAAAAGTTTTTTGATGGACAATACCAAAGGATACCAGAATATCAACGGGGTTTTTGATGGACAATCCCGAAGATACCGAATATAACGAGTGTTTGATAAAATACTGGAGATCCCGAAATATCAACGAGTGTTTGAGGGAAAATATGAAGAACCGGGGTTCAGCGAATTTTGATGGACAATACTGAGAGTCCGGGGTTCAGCGAGTGTTTAATGACAAAAAGAGAGATACCGATATCAACGATTTTTTTGAGGGACAATACACTTTAACCCAAAACATTCCATCCCTTCCACGCCCGTAAAGAGCTTTGTTTTAAGACTCTCGGGCAGTTAAAAAACCCCCATTTTTTTGGGGGGAGAACCTGGAAAAAAGGGAATGGGCCCAGAAAAAGGTTTGAACAAAGATTTTTTTTATTCAGAAGAGAAAAAAGAAGAGAGAGAGAGAGAGAGAAAAAAAAAAGATAATGTGCAGAGGATAATCTATCCAGTCGGGAATTCGAGCATGTAACCCCGTTGGAGCCCAACGAAAAATGCTAATCATTACTCCAGTACTCAAGAATGATATAATACCTTAAACCAAGATCGCCTCGATATTATTTTTTAAATTTTTATATTATTATTTTAATTTTTATATATAGTATAGTATGTAGTTTTTAAAAAAAATAGTAATAACGCAAAACCTCAAAAAATCCATTGAAGATAAGTGAAATAATGAGAGAGAAAAAAAATTATATCTTTCATAGAGTTTCTGGTCAGATGTGAACCAGCGGGCTCTGACGTCACTGGACAAGTGAACCCGCGGGCTCTGGTCACTGGGCAGATGTGAACCAGCGAGGCTTGACGTCACTGGGCAAATTGAACCAGCGAGGGCCTGACGCACTGGGCAATTTTGAACCCGAAGGGTCTGACGTCAGGGAGATGAACCCCGGGGCTCTGACGTCACTGGTCAGATTAACCAGCAGTCACGACTCATGGTCATATTGAACCAGCTAGGGTCTGTGCACGGTCAGAGTGAACCAGCGAGGCTCTGAGTTACTGCTCAGAGTGAACCAGCGGGCCTAACGCACGCTCAGATGTAAACCCGAGGCCGACGTTCTGCTCAATTGAACCGCGGGGTCTGGTCACTGCTCATGTGAACCAGCGGGCCTGACGTCACTGGGGGGGTTGGAAAACCCGCGAGCTTTTACTCACGGTCAAGTAAACAAGCAGGGTCTGACGTCATGGTCAGATTTAACCCCGATCACTGACGTCCTGATCAATTTTGAACCAGGGGAGGCTTGACGTTAGGTCAATTGAACCAGCGAGCTTTTTACGTCACGGCAAAGGAACCCGCGAGGCTCTGAGTCCTGGTCAGATGGAACCGCGAGGCTCTGACGTCATGGTCAGATTGAACCGCGGGCTCTGACGTCAGGTCGGATGTGAACCAGCGAGGCTCGACGTCACAGGGCCCGGGTGGAACCCCGAGGCCTGACTCTCTGGCAGATGTAAACCCAGGCTCTGACGTCACTGGTCGGGTGTAACCACAAGGGGGTCGACGTCACGGCAGATTGAACAAGGGGCTCCGTCACTGTCAGTGTGAACCAGGGGGGCTCTGAGTCCTTGTCAATGTGAACCAGCGAGGCTCTGACTCACTGCTCAATGTGAACCCCGAGGCCTGACTCCTGGTTTGATGGGAACCACGACGCTTTTACGTCACTAGTCGATGTGAACCACGAGGGTTGACGTAATGGGCAATGTTAACCAGCGAGGCCTGACGTACTGGTCAGGGAAACCCGCGAGGGTCTGACGTACTGGTCAGGTAACCACGAGGCTCTGACGTCACTGGTCAAATGGGAACCAGCGAGGCCTGACGTCCTGGTCAGAGGAACCAGCGAGGCTGACGTCACTGGGCAATATGAACCCCCCGAGGGTCGACGTCATGGTCGGATGTGAACCAGCGAGGCTCTGACGCACTGGTCAGATGTAATCAACGAGGGTCGATGTCACTGGCGGATGAGAACCACGAGGGGCCCGAGTCCACGGTCAGATGGAACCAGCGAGGGTCTGACGTACTGGCGGGTGTGAACCCGCAAGGCTTGACGCACTGTCGGTTGAACCACGAGGCTCTGCGTCACTGGGCGGATTGAACTAGCAGGCCGACGTCACTGACGAAATTTGGACCAGGAGTTTACCTGGAGAGAGTTCCGGGGGGGAAAGGCCCCGCGGCCCGGGCTGTGACCAGGGTCATGGTGTCAGGGGCCCGATCAACCAGGGTGTTACTGCTGGCTGCACGCAATTCAAAAGTACAGCCACAGCCCCCTGGTCAGGTACTGACTTTAAGTCTTCTCTGGGCCCTTGAAACAGCCAGGGGTCTATTGGTAATCCCCCTTTTTTTTTTTTTTTTTTTTTGGGGGGGTTTTTTTTTTTTTTTTAAAAACAAAAAAATTCAGGGGGCCCAGAGTTAAGCCCCCCAGCATACATAAAGGGGATTTCCCAAAAACCCCCGGCGTCTTCAAGCAGGCATAGAGAAGCACTTAAAGTAAGTACCTGACCACCGGGGTGTGGCTCGTACGTTTTAATTGCTGCACCAGCATAACAGCCTGGTTATCAGGCCTGAGCACCATGAGGCCGGTCACAAACCCGGCCCCCAGGGGCTTTACCCCCCCGGAACTCTCTCCCGGTAAACTTTAGAAAATTATTGATGTATTAAGACTACCCCTCATCCCCCACCCGTGGTAACACCCAGGGATCCCAACCCGGGGTAACTACCCCGGGGTCCCACCCACTGGATAGCTATCCAGGGATCCCCACCAGAGTGGATGCTATCCCAGGATCCCACACCAGAGTGGATAGACTATCCCAGGGATCCCACACCAGAGTGGATAGACTATCCCAGGGATCCCACACCAGAGTGGATAGACTATCCCAGGGATCCCACACCACAGTGGATAGACTATCCCAGGGATCCCACACCACAGTGGATAGACTATCCCAGGGATCCCACACCAGAGTGGATAGACTATCCCAGGGATCCCACACCAGAGTGGATAGACTATCCCAGGGATCCCAACCCGAGTGGATAGCATCCCAGGGATCCCACACCAGAGTGGTAACACCCGGGGTCCCCACACCAAGTGGTAGACTATCCCGGGGCCCACACCAGAGTGGATAGACTATTTCCCGGGATCCCACCCAGAGTGGATAGACATCCCAGGGGTCCCACCCACAGTGGGTAACTATCCCAGGGAACCCACACCCGAGTGGATGACTTCCCCGGGGGTCCCACACCAAGTGGAAAGACTACCCCGGGGCCCCACCACAGTGGATAGCTATCCCAGGATCCCACACCCCAGGGTAGACTACCCAGGGATCCCACACCAAGTGGATAGACTACCCGGATCCCACACCACAGTGGATAGACCATCCCGGGGGCCCCCACCAGATGGATAACTATCCCGGGTCCCACACCACATGGATAACATCCCCCCAAAGGGTCCCACACCACTGGATAGCTTCCCCGGATCCCACACCCGAGTGGAATAGACATCCCCCGGATCCCCACCACAGTGGATAGACTATCCCAAGGGTCCCACACCACAGTGGGTAGACATCCCGGGATCCCCCACCAAGGAAACTATCCCAAGGGTCCCACACCAAATGGGGGAATACCCAAGGGTCCCACACCATTGGATGACTATCCCAAGGGTCCCACACCAAGTGGAAACTATCCCAGGGATCCCACACCCGAGTGGAAACTATCCCAAGGGTCCCACACCACGTGGGAAAACTATCCCAAAGGGTCCCACACCACAGTGGATAGACACCCAAGGATCCCACACCAGAGGGAAGACTATCCCAGGGACCCACACCAGGTGGGTAGACTATCCCAAGGGTCCCAACCAAGTGGTAGACTTCCCCGGGGCCCACACCAGATGGTAGACTACCCCGGGTCCCCACACCAGAGTGGATAGAAAAATATCCCAGGGATCCCCAACCAGAGTGGATAGACTATCCCGGGATCCCACCCAGAGTGGTAAAACTTCCCAAGGGACCCACACCACAGTGGATAAAACTAAAAACCCAGGATCCCCCACCACAGTGGATAGACTACCCAGGGGTCCCACACCACCCCGTGGAAGACTATCCCAGGGATCCCAACCAAGTGGTTGACAAACCCCGGGATCCCCACCACAGTGGATAGACTACCCAGGGGGTCCCACACCACAGGGGTGACATCCCAGGGGTCCCCCCCACAGGATAACTTTTCCCAAGGATCCCACACCCCCAAATGGGTAGACTATCCCCGGGGTCCCACCCCCAAATGGATAGACTATCCCAAAGGGCCCACCCGATGGGTAACATCCCAGGGATCCCCACCACGTGGATAGACTACCCCAAGGTCCCACACCACAGTGGGAAGACTATCCCAAATCCCACACCACAGTGGGAAAAACTATCCCAAGGGTCCCACCCAAGTGGATAGACAACCCAGGATCCCACGCCCGGTGGATAGACTATCCAGGGATCCCCCACCAAGGGATAGACTATCCCAAGGATCCCAAACCCCGATGGATAGACTATCCCAGGGATCCCACACCACAGTGGATACACTATCCCAGGGATCCCACACCACAGGGATAACTTTCCCAAGGATCCCACACCAAGTGGATAGGTACCAAGGATCCCCACCACATGGATAACTATCCCAAAGGGTCCCAAACCAGAGGGATAGACATCCCAGGGGTCCCCACCACAGTGGGTAGCTATCCCAAAATCCCACACCAGAGGGGAAGACTATCCCCCGGGGTCCCACACCACAGTGGTAGACTATCCCAAGGATCCCACACCAGATGGTAGACTTCCCAGGGATCCCACACCACATGGTAGACTACCCCAAGGATCCCACACCACTGGATAGACTATCCCAGGGATCCCACACCACAGTGGATAGACTATCCCAAGGATCCCACACCAGAGTGGATAGACTATCCCAGGGATCCCACACCAGAGTGGATAGCTATCCCAGGGATCCCACACCATGGAGGTGGACAGGTGAGGACACAGGTTCTATGGTCTCTGCCCTCAGCACAGAACTACTTATGATAGGTTCTAACCTCATCCTCAGTGGAAAAAAAATCAGTTTGACTTGCTTTGGGTTATGTCAGGTAGGTAATTTCCTCTATGTATGATAATTGTACTTGTGTACCTGCACCTAAAAAATCTTTGTATAACCATTCTCTGTTTTTTTTTTTGTCTCTGTCTCTGTTTCCTTTGTTTCTGTTCTTTGGGGTGCCCCCTTGTACACTAAGGTAGGCAAAATTACTTTTTTTTGGGGGAAGTTTTGCGGCTATATTTTCAGTGCCATCATCTGGCACTGGGCACGAGTGGAAACTGTGTCAGCTATTTTCTTGCCCAAGAATGATAAAAGCAGCATTTCAACGTGTGTATCTTCCTCGGGCATTTCGCTGCCCCGGGGACTTTTAACCCTTTTTTTTTATCTGTTTTATGTGGTTAGGAAATCTTGTAACTTTTTCCCACCCCGAGGCGGAGGCCTGCCGTTGAACTACGCTGTTTTTTTGTAAAAATTGGGTTTACTAAAAGTGTGCCGCCCACACACCCCCAAACCCCAACACACACACACACCAAAACCCCACAACACACCCACACAACAAAACACACACAAACCACAC